>JAWNPA010000020.1:22772500-22945000 GCA_035045345.1 Drosophila hamatofila
CACATCAAACGCTTCGCGCAGCGATTGTAAATCATTTTATGACACAATGCACATGCGGCTAATAAAATGTCATTGGAATTTGTTGCACTTGACAGCATCTGCAAAATTGTTGAGGTCTGCCAATCCCAGTGAGTTTATGGTCCAAGTTGTGCGTGTGTGTGTCATAAAATGGTATTTGGATATGCCAAGCACAAGGATAAGTTTTCAATCGACTCTAGCAACTCCAACTTAAGTGTGTTTATGACATTGTATACAAAAGTTGTAGCTGAAATTTTCGATCAACTGGAGCTTGAGAGCTCGACGTGGCTAAGAGTTTGTTTTATTATTATATAGAGAAAGCTAAGCAACACAAATCATACTTTGTTTGCTATTTATTATAAAACCAAATAGATTCTTTAAGCTTTAATATTATACAACTTCACAGGAATATAGTGAATATATAGTTTATGCTTATTAACTAATTCAAATAATAAAACACCCCAGCTGACACCTGCTGTGTGCGCCACTTAAGCAGATCGTAAAACGAACGTAAGAATCTGAGTTCCAGTTCGTAAAACTTAATAAACTTCCAAATGTTTTTCCGAGTTGAATGTGAGACTTCGTTGCTGCAACTATGTACTGAAAAGTGAGCTAGTTTGCAGGGACCCAACGTTTGAGAGTTATATTGTAGAAAATATTTCAAGTAAATAATATAGAAGTGGTAAAGCTCTACAGTGAGCACAAAAGACAGGCCATAGTCAGTTATATTATCTTGCAAAGCACGTCAATCAGTGTTCGATTTCATTGTCTATTGGAAATAGAGAGAATCAACGATATTTGTTTTTATTTTTGGACAAATCAACTCAAATGCATCCGCTCATTGCCAGCACGGGATTGCAGTCAATGCTCTTCTAGTTATCGTTGCATCATTGCATTGCAGCACATGTTTCAGTGTTAACCTGCTGCTGTGGCATGCCACACTCAATTGCAGCATTTACCTGTGCATCAACAGCTCGACGAGTCAGCTAGCCTGCAGTCAGTCTTAGGGGCACTTTGTCAGTGAGTGTTTAATGGGCGCCCATTAGCATTTGGCCTCCGCCCGCATCCACACGCAACTAGTGAGTGGAGGTGCATCGCTGACGCAACCGGAGCTGATTGACGACTCGCATTACGGCCGGAGCTAGTTAAGTGGACGACGACCCGGTTGCCTGTCGCTATGTGTGCATCTTGTGTACAGGTGCCACCGGTCAGCGTGGTGCAGTTAATCATTGTGGATGATAGCGAGAGTGTGTAAACAATCGTTGACCACTATCTGTGAAGGCGCCCAGACCGCAGCTTCCAATTACAACTACAGCAGCAAAGTTCTCCCTACCCTGCCCCTGCCCCTGCCCATGCCCCTGCCCATGCCCATGCCCATGCCATGCCCTTCTCGACCAAGTCAAGTGCGATACAGTACACAACTTTTCCACTTGGCAGGCTTGGCTAACCGCGCACGCCGTCCTTTCCATTTGTACAGCCATCGATTTTCGGTTAACGCCCAACGCGCTGTGGGAGATGGATCAGGCGCTGGATTCAGAAGCCGCAAGACAGCGCACACAACGAAACGGCCATTTAAGGACACTATATTGACATAGAGCCGTGGTTAAGCGGTGCCACACCTTAACGCCAGTGATACTGAGCTGAAAGCGTCTACCTATCTTTGCCGCAGCAGTATGCAAAATTTATAGGAAACATATATATAGACATATATATATTTGCAGGTTCATTTTAAATGCGATTCAGGCTGACCTTCAAAATATTCATAAAATATGAGCGAACTGACTGCAAGCTACACAAGTTCCCAGCAGCGTTGTATAACCAACATGTATTCATAAATAATCGATACAGTTCTCAACTACTAGAATTGATTTCACGTTGAACCCTATAGCTTATCTAGCTTAGTATAGTATCTGCAAACGTTTTGCAACACTGGCTGCCTCCTAACAATGTCTGCCTGCTTACCTATTACTTTGTAATTTGCAATCTTTCAACTTTCATTCAACTAAAAGTGAACGACTCAAGTCATAAAACCGATTCGTGACTAAGAGCCCTGAAGTGCAGCCAAAGGATTATGAAAGTTGAACGAAACGCTGCAATGAAATCTTGCTTCACTGTGAGCCACAATAATTGCGCGCTTACCTTAAAGCAGCTCTTGCTTAACTATGTACAAAGCCGCAACATCCATCAGCATTTCATGATGGCCTCTGGGGCGAAAAGCGTTTCTTTTACTATTCATCCACCACATCCACATCCAGTGGTGGTGGTGATAGCACCACCCATTGCTTTTTGGTGGCCAGTCAACTGCGGCGCGTAAAAACCACTTGGACTGCATTGGACATTGTTTAAATTGCTGTGGTCCGCATACGTTGAATTTTCTTCTCTTATTTATTTGCCGCTTTATTTTGGCGGCTTGCTTCGCTCTGTTTTGGCGCGTTTTTCTTGCCTTTTTTTTTATTTTTGGCATTTTACTGCCCCAAGTGGGTGAGTGGGTAGTCGGTGTCGCATAAAGCATATCGTATCCACCTCTTTTTCGCGTCCTCTGACCTTAGCGTTAAACAGAGAATATGTGAAGAGACTGAACAAACAAACCAACAAAAAACACAAAAAAGAAGAAAACTTAATGTAATTGAATTCATTTATGGTTTTGTTTGTAGCTTCTTTATATATATGTTATATATATATATATATATATATATATATATATATATATATATATATATATGTTATATATATATATATATATATATATATATGTATATAAATTACACTTTTTTCATTTTGCGGCCGTTCACTTACGCGCAGAAAACTGCCAAGAATGTCGACGGTTTGTTAATAAATATTTCATTTATTTTGCAGGCACATATCCGATGCCAGCTCATGCTGTCTATGGCCATAGAGAATTCTTTGTTTTTCCGTTTTTGTGCTTTAATTAAAAATATGTATAGGCAAGGGCAGATTCATTGTTCTAGTATCCTTTTTAGCTCAAACTTGGCCCAAAGCACTCAGCTAAATGCGAAACAACTGGCAATAATCTTAGCAGAAGTATTCAACTCTTGTGGATACTAGTTTCTCTACTGTTTTGAAATTTATCTGTTTCTCTCATATTATTAAAGATTGTTTTAATTAGCTCCTAACCCCAATCAGCAGCATAAAAACTATATAACACGAAGCTATATCACGAACCCTATTTTTATAAATCCTTTTCATGTGTGCAGGGTATATGCAGTGCTCAGTACTGCAGTTGATGCGAGTCAACCTAATGTTTTTTGGCTGCTCTGAGCTTGTCCTTTGTTGTAAGCTCCTTTGTAGCTCGAAAGGGATATTGGGTTATTAGCAAATATGCTTTCATATACATACATGAAAGATTTATGCCCCTGCACAGGGCAGCCTCTTAGCCACTTCAGCATCTCCTTGCCGCACTTGGCCTGAAACTATGCTGCATATTTTATACTAATCGCTACCGGTTATAAAACAGACCCGTACACAATGCCTGACACACTTTCACCTGAGCTTCATCCCTTTTGTGCAAGACGAAGCCCTCTGCCAGGCGGCTAATAAAATAATTGAAATTCTCTAAGCATGTAAAGACTGCCCAGCCAACAGGCAAATTGTGTACGTTAAGTTGAGCTCGTCCTGCGGTCGGTCACAAGATTTACTGCCACTCAGATTCTCCATCATTGTTGGCCCAATAGCATGTATAAAAAATATTCTAAGAGTTTGGCATTTGCTCAATTTGCTCGGAAACTATTATTTTACTCGACTAAACGCTACCTCACATTCCATTCCCACTCCCAAACAGAATCCACTTAAGAGCTACTGCTTCTGCTGCAGAACTTTTCCTGATTTTCAATTTCAATAATACAATTTGTTTTCCAATTTTATGCCATGCTGAGCAGCAGGCAGCAGCTAAACTCTGCTTTGCCTATACTTTTATGCCAAACTGCTCGCAAAGTGTTCCAAAAGTAAATTTCGCATGCATGTGCTATGCATGAGCTTGAATTTAAAATATGACCAAATCTTCGACTAATATGCATTTTACGGACTGCAGCAAATCTGTTGTCAAAATTGTGTTTAGCATTTTACAAATTTTAAATTATATTTCTGGCACTGCCTCCAGGGAAAGCAACAAAGCCCAACTTTGTTTGTTTTTATGCCAAAAAAATTAAAGTTTGAGCAACGTTTTTACTACTACGGTAAGCTTAAAGTCAGTTGTGAATACGTATGTGGGTCAACACTAAAATTTTTCTGTTGAGTTTAGCTTTAAGCGAACTAGTAAAAATGTGAGACTAGACTTAATCAAAAATGATTAACGAACGTAAATTAAATATTAATGGAATCATGGATTAATGGAATCATGCTTTGAGTTATATCCAGCCTTAAAAATCGTTTGAAGAGTTTCTCTTCATTTATTAATTAATATTTTTACAAATGAATGCTTTAAGGATCTGCTTCAATTTTTACTGACCGACTTTTATTATTGATTTGTTGCAAACTCTTTCTGCGGCTCCTCGTATTAGTTTGTGTGCATGCTGGTGCATTCATTAACCACAATTGAATGTGGTCGACGATTCAATAAATATTCTGCTTATTTTGACAATACGCACAGCAATCGCTGAATGGAATCGGCGCTGCACGCTCATAATTAAAGCCAATAATCACGCATTGATGCTAGCCTTAAATATGACCATCCGCCTGGGAATGTGCTGTCATTATAGTATTTCAATGGTTTTTAGATTATACGTGCTGCAGATAATAAAAGATTTTCGTAAACCATTGATGTTTCAATATGTTGTTTAAACAGCTGTGATATGAATTTGTTATATATAGAAAGACATTTCAGCTACGAAAAATGCGAAATATCATTGAAAAGATTCTTTTAAAAATACTTAACAATATTGCAGACAAGAATACATCAAACCTATTTAACAGAAAAACAAAAATTAAATTCTATAAATACATTTCTATTAATGGCAATGGCTTACAGCCAATGCAAATCGGATTCTCTTCCAAAGCGCAATCACAAAAAAAACAAACAAAAAAAAAAACAGACAAAAGTATAAAAATGACTAAAACAAATGTAAATCTGTCGAGACTTAAGATTAAAAAAAAAGTATGCGAGCAAATAAAGCATTAAGAAAAATCAACAAAAAACATCCCAACGTATAATCAAATATCAAAGAACAATATGCTAATGTGAAAAAACAAAGCGAAAAGCGAATAATTATAATTTCTGTAATTGAACACCGAAAGTAAACAAGCTGAAGCGCATTGTTGAATAATTACATAAGTCCCTTTCTCTGTAGCCTGAACGTGCAAACGTTGCGAAAATTGTGTAATAATAATAATAATATTATTATTATTATCAGAAAAGCTATTTATTAAGAGATGGCTCTTCTGTATGGCATATGGCTGCACATGTGGCACCTGTGCTCAAACCCGTTTATTACTCACACTGACTGCACTTATCGGAGCCCTGGGTTGCCACTCGCACACGGCAAATAGAGTGTCATTAATTTAACTAAAATAGTCACATGGTGCCGCCTCACGCTTCCGCTTTGCTACACTTTTGTGTTGGCACTTTTCAGTTGTTCTTGCTATCGTTGCTGTTGCTGTTGCCGTTTCACAGCGTCTAAATGCAATCATTTTAGCCTGCGCCTTGCCGAGCTGCTTTTATAAATGTGCAGCAACTACACGGCGACAAGCAAAGAGCTTGAAAAATGACACACAAAGTGACAAGGACGAAGACAACACGGACAACGAATACCATTTAATTTAGCTGCCGTAACGCCGTTGCATAAGAAAACGAGTAAGAGCATTGCATTGCATTGTATGCCACCGAATAACTTACACTCGTTCCCGACTCACAAATAAGCCTAATATTAAGTAATTAATTCTATAATCATCAAAAATATCATTAAAAAACATCAAAAATAAATATTTAATAATATAAAAATACTATAAAAAAAATAATTTTAAAAAATAAAAAAATAAAAACTGAAAACTGCAATTTTCCTAATAAACTTAATAATATTAGTCTTAAAAACCCTTCATAAAATCCATACATAGAATGAATCAATAATGCAATCAACAATCAACCAGCCATACAACAATCCATAATGTTATTACGAAATTTATGGGCTTTAATGTAAAATACAAATATTTTAAGCTCAAATCAAATACTTAAAAATATATACTATACAAACATAAATACTGTAAAATTCAGTAATTTTCCAATTTTGTATAAAAATGTGTGTTAACAATAATAATGTCATTCAAAACCCTTCAAATACAGAATGTGAATAATTAAACATTAATTTATTATGCAGTCAACAATCAACAAGCCGTAAAAACCAGAGCTAGACTCACAGCTCAAGGGTTTTGCTTTCTGAAAGCAAAAAGAAAATGATAAGGAATGCACTAAACAAATATTCCTTCTTCGATTTATGAACGAGTTCCAGCACATCATCACCCAATACCACAAAATTCCCTGGCTCACCTCAACAATGTCTTTCACATCGTAAATATGCCGCAACGGAATGTATTTAGCTCTGAGACACAAACGGAAATAGACACACATGGCTGCATTTGAATTGCCGTCTGGCATATTTATGATTAACTCAAGCAATCGCTCAGCCAACAGTCAAACAAAAATACGAATTGCCGATATACATTTAAAAATATCGCAGATTCAAATAAATAACAGTAAAAAGGTAAGCTCAGAGATTTTATCGACTATTTACAGTTTTCAATGTGGGTCCGGAAGTGCGTGTAATGAATCATTTGTGCTATTCAGTTCTCCTGAGAGCTCTTTTTATATTATATTTAATAAGATGCCATCACATGCGGATGACAACAAAGTTTCTGAAAATAAAATTTATTTCCTTTTTATTTATTATGCAGAAAGCTACAAAAAGTGATGAGAATTGCAATTAGTGCTAATTACATGCACTAAATTCTTGTCTACAGTATGAATTTCTAAGTAAAAACACAGAGTTTAATTTATTTTTAAATTTAATAAGATTTTCTTAGTCTTTAGCATTATTAAATCTTTTTCAGCGTTCACCACTTCAATATTTGTATAACAAATTACAGTAAGAAATATGAAAATATTCGATATTGCATACAATTACCCTAATCCTTTTCTCCATTATATTTTGCTTTTCTCTTTTACCGTAATCACTCAATACAGACACAATCGAATTTCTGAACCAATTTGGCGAAAACACACAAAACTAGTGCCGAGCAGAAGCAAATTTGGAAATTCTTTATCGTTGGCCCATAAATGTATGCTACATTTAATTTGAATACAGTCCTTTATGTGCATGTGCGAGCGCGCGACCGTGCGCTTAACCCACACAAACGGATAGCTAATTTTTCCATATAAATGAAAAGAAAATACACGACGGCAAGGAAGGCTGCCTCCGTACAGCAAAACACACACAAATACATACACACGGCATACACACGTAAGTGGAAAAATGTTCCGAAAAATAAATTGAATTTATCAACCGTTGACGTTGGCATCAACATCAACGCATGCCAAATGCTCTCAGCAGAGAAGAAAAATTGAAAGAAAATAAGTTGCCCACATAATTGTCAATGGGCTCACGGCGACGACACGCCCCCCGGGTGGCGTCGAACGTTCATATTGAATAAACAACTGCAGCAGCCCAAGGAAAGTAGCTTTTCGTATTACGTATACGCCAGGTATGCGTCTTTCATTTAATTGGTTATGCAAGCTATCAATTTGGCGCATATTTGAAGATTCCGAGAAATGCGAATGAAGAAAAAGGCATTCGTAGCAAAAAGAGGCCATAAGTAGTAAGTTATTGAAATGTAGTTCATCGTAAGGGGAAGCCATTCGAATCATACTTGTAATAATTATCATAATATACGAAGGCTGGCCCCATGTGGCTTATGTAGTAAATGTTGGCAGGCTGTGTGTATACTTAGAATACATAACACATACGCATTCGTACATCAACATATTTGTCCCCTCATGATATCAAACAAAATAAACAATAAAATTCAGGCACACAAATGTTGCCCTTGAGAAGCGGTTCCGCTTTGGCAGGCCCAGCACAAAGTGTCTTTGATTTTGTGTAAGTATGAGTGTGAGAGATTGTGTGTATCAAACAGATGACAATCAAATACACAAACACAATTACAAATGTGGACATACGCACACACACACACACACACACACACACACACACATACTCACACGCCCAGCAAGTCAAACAAATAAGCATAGCAAATAGTGTGCCCGAGAGCCAGAACAAGACTGTGCAAATATTTTGCCACCGACAGAAACAAAGACATATTACTATCACAAGTCTTGGTATGTGTGTGTGAGTGTATGTGTAACCAAATTGAATTTGATTTATTGAAATTTGATATTTTCCGTGATACGAGCACTGCAAATCAAGCAAACATGAGCTGAGCCAAGACAAGAGCGCCGGGACAGACACTGCAACAATCAACAATGACTAGATGGCAAGACAAGGGCGCAGTTGGAAAGAGAGAAGCCGGAGGAAAGTGGCAGTAAGTAAAGACAATGTAGTTGGCTAAAGGGGCACCCACTTGACACACATTTACCAATTGCTTTTTGTCTGGCAAGAACTTGTGGAGAAATCGACATAGAAATATTAGCATATTATTGATGCATTGCTGCAAGAAGAAAACTATGTTAGAATAAATAAACAGAATAAAGAACTTGCTTGAAATAATATTTACAATGTAATATTTAGTTTATATTTCATCCTGCTTCATTCTACTTCAATTTGCAAATATTAAAGAAATAAAAGAGGATGCGAATGTAATGCAATTTATATAAAAATATATGTATATATATATTTATATAATATGAGTATATATGTATGTTTGAGTATTGAGTAAAATCATGTGATGCCAAGAAGCTCTGCACCTATATACTTTACCTATCAATTACAGTCTAGCACTTTCTTAGCTGCATAAGTAATTAATTTTGAAAAAAATTTTTTTCATTAGTTTTCATTAATTAACTATCAATGTTCGGTGTCGCCTAAATATTAACCAATATATCGAACGATGCGACAATACAAAAATTTGTATTCGAGTTAATGAACATTATTACAAGACGTTAGACAGACAGAGACGGGAAATCAAAAAGCAGGCAGGCGGATGTGATGTGAGTTTGTTTGGAGGAAGGTCATTTCAGATGGGAACTATACTACTCTGACCCAATTTGCGATGCGTTTGGCACGTAGAAGCAGAAAACGGAAGTCGAAGCTAATACAACGCTGTGTTTAAGTTAGCAAAATCAAATCGAATCAAATAAATAAATTCGCTTACTGACAGCCAAAGAGCAAGTAAGACAGATGAACGGATAGAGAGAGAGAGAGACAGAGAGATAAAGATAGGAAAGACAAGAGGACAAGCATGTGACGCCATGCTGGCAGACTGCACTCAAGCACACCAGCTACAATATTTATTACTTTTGATTATGTTGAAAGTCAACTTTATCAATTTTACAGCAGTTAGCCAATAAACCACAACAGACAACTCAGAGACAACCAGACAGACGGTTAGATCGAGAGGCAGTGAGGCGGTAAGGCTTTGGGTCATAGGTATATATAGACTGGGCAATCGGGTGTTGGTCAAATAACCGCAAGGCATAACACACATAGATATCCACAGCGTAAACAGGATGTTGTGGAATGAGCTATGTTATGTTCTCTATTTGTATGTGAGCTCTGGGCTGCATATAAATCGTAAATGGACAATGAATGTCAAGCGAAATAAATTAGAAATGACAATAAATGAGCAAGTGTCAAATTCATTGGGGAATGGCGTGGGGCGTGAGAAGGGTAGTGCAGAGGAGGGAGGTGAACGTGTGGGGCATGTGATTCAGGGTATACATATTAAGGGGACTAAGGCAACCGGGCGTGAGCCATCGACAATGCTTCGATTTGGTTCAGCAGGTCTGTTGACAGGCAACGACAGGGCAAACAGACAACGTGTCACTTTAATTGGCAGTCAAGAAGCCAGATGAGCGATGGCTCCACAGGCAACAACATCACTTGCAACAACAATAGTTTCGATGAAGCAATTGCATTTCACGTCGCTGCAATACTGCACCTATCCTGTCCTTCGACGAAACGAAGGCGCAACCATACAATGCAAGCCGCAAACAGAATGGGATAGAGCAAGAGAGAGAGAGAGAGAGAGAGAGAGAGAGAGAGAGAGAGAGAGAGAGAGAGAGAGCGAGAGACAGAAAGAGAGCAAGAGAGATGGTTACATAGTGCAACAACAATGCAGTTGAACTTATGCATATTTGTTGCATGTCGAGGTTTTTGCTACTGTTGTCTCATAATTTATGCAATGATTCTTTTTTTTTAGCAGTTGGCTTGTGCGTTAAAACTGCACACAACAGAAGCGATGCAATCATGTTCGATACTCTGCACAGTGGTACACGCCAGTATTTTACCATATGAAATATTCAAGAAATTTATGAATAATTAAATTATATAAGTCCCGCTTAAAATCTTTTAAGTAAATATATAACATTTAATATAAAATATATAAATTAAAACTTATATCATGCTTATTTATCTAATTTATTTGAACACCTTTCTATTATGTTGTAAGTAAGTGTACATATTATAGCTTAATCTCTAAGTATCTATTTAATTTAATTTTATATTTTTCATTTTATAACAAAACGCTTACTACTGTGCATGCAATCAAAATGCATTCATTGCATCATGGCACTCTTACACCTTTGTATTTGGATCAAAAATTGCAGGGGAAAAACACAAACAGACACACACACACACACACACACACACACACACACACACACACACACACACACGGTCTAACGCACACAAAACTCGTGCCAGAGTCCAATTTCTATTTCTCGTATTGTTGCCCAATGCTGGTTAGATGCATATTAGCCCTGGAGTCAGACAATGCCAATATTCATTGCCCTGGCCCACGCAGGCACATGACCAATGCATACAATTGTCCACCTCCGCCCGCCGTTGCCAAGTTGCAGCTTCTACTACTTTCAACCCAAAGAGTGCAAAAGACAACCAGAGACTACTATGTTTTGTTTGCCGATTCGTTTATCGAACACGACTTATAAGAGTTTTCGATGTTATGCAATTGCAAGGCTCAGCAGCAGAAATTCATAATTTACACTCGCCAACATTAATCGGCACTGGCATAAAGAAATACAAGTAAATTAATAATTACCTTAAATAAATTGCAATTGAGCATCTCTAAAAATATTTTTAATAATATATATATTAAATCATTAAATCCGTTCGTGTGTATATAAATAAAAAAAAAATTAAATTATTTCTATACCCCAAACCCATCGAAAATGGGGATTATGGGTTAAATGGCTTTGTTACATGGGTGACTTAATAAATATATATATTCTTGAACAAATAGCTAAGTCGATGTGAAATCTGTAAAAATGCGTTGATCTCCGAACCTTCAAAAGCTAAATTCTTCAAAATGTTATACATTTCCCCATGTGCGTATGTCAAGTTTGTCTTAAATAATCGATTACTATTTAAGTTTCAATGTAATTGATAAAAAGCGTTATCGATTTTCAAATTACTAATCAAAATTTCAGCTCCCACAAAATTATTGAATCGAAAGCTCACTTGCAAATAGAGGCAATATGTGAAACAGTTTCCGTCACTGGTAAATTGCCATATATTCAATAGAATATGTAGATCATATGCTGAACATTTCATTGGAATCGTTTCGTAGCACAGAGCTATAATTTGGCCAATTGGCAAAACTACATGGTAGGCAGAGCCTAGCGTACGCATTTTCTCTATGCGTGCACGCACACACATTTGTTGAAATTATATTTAATGAATCGCAGTTAAAATTGAATCGTATTTGAATTGTCAGCTGCAACTTTAGTTTCGAATTTGCCAGTTAGCGTGCTAGCAACGAAATTACGGCTAAAGTGTAGGCATTGTGTGTGGCCGAAAGGACGTAGGTTCGATTCGTGACGACGACAGGTTTTCCGTAACAGCTATTCAATGGGTAAAATACGGGTTCAAATCATACGGGAAACATTTATTGGCCAAAGTTATTATGTCTAAGTACATATGAGCATATGAAATGGATTCAAACTATTCAACATGTTTATAAGCGCACATCGACCCAAGCTTAGATATCTCCCAATCGGGCACTGCCGATTGAAGTTTTTTGTTACTTTTACCATAGCAATTTATTACCAACATATTTTTTGCAGTTTTTAATTTTTGTCGCTTAATGCTATTTATCTGATTTCAATAACTGTGACAATTTATATTGCAATGAAAGCAATGAGAAATCAAAGCAATTATTTTAAGCAGCTACATACATACATATCACCTACCTGCACTGGCCGTACTGACATCCAGCCCAGCCCAGCCACCCATCGAGGCGTTCGCCTTGTGTGCCGCTTACTGCTGCTGCTGCTGCTGCTGTTGCTGCTCCTGGCTATATGCAATCGTGCGATATTTGGTGGCTGCTTCGGTCACTTTATGACTGCACTGGGAGCAATAATTTATGAATGAATTCATGAATGTCGAAGCTGATTCCGACCAGCTACCGGACACCCTGGCCATTCCAATCTCTGATTAGCTCCCTTTTGATTGTCTTATACGAAACTCATGCCGTTCCAAGTCAGTTTATATAGCATTATGTACGTGAAAGTACAGTTAGGGGTTCGCATTAGCCCGAGGGATATGCCCGTTGCTGCTAACGAAAAATGTAGTTTTTGATTATTTGGATGTCCATTAATGTGCAGCTCCCTCGGGTGTGCTCTATGAACGCATGTATATGCGTGTGTGTGCGTGTGTACAAGTGAGTGTGAGTGGTGCTGATGGCTGTGGGCAGCGAGTTGATAGCTTGACCACGGAGGTTGCCTGTCCACTTTGCATAGCTTCATGTCATGCGCAATCAACCTGAAGAGGTGCGAATGTGTTAAATTAGTAAAATAAATTAGATATGTATGGCAAATGAGAGGTATACCCTGGCCACACTGAAATTGGGGGCGAACCAATTTGTCGGGCTGTCTATGCAGTCCAGGGACTGCCATCTAATTATGTAGCTTAAGTTATTATTAGTTTTAGTGATGCATGTGCATGTGGAATGTCGAATTTGTGTGTGTGTGTGTGTGGGAGGGAGGGTGTATGTGAGTGTGTTAACGTGTGAGCTATGAATTTTAATGAATTAATAAAATGGAGTTCACACCCGCAAATATTTGCAATTAGCTTTGGGCCGTGTGACCGGCCATAATTCATTTGTTTATTTGCACATTTTCATATCATTAATGTGCATAATTTTGCTCATTAAACTGCCGACTGATGAAAGTAGCCAATGCAGCTATGTGAAATTTTCCATTCAGAATCGGTTACTCGATGTCGAAATGGAATTATCACACAAGTAATTTAGTGCAATGACATGCATACAGCAACACTAGGTCTGGGAGATATAACTGAAATTAAAATACTAAAATAATAATGTTTCATTTCATCTTTATATCCAAGCTCATGAGAACATCTTCCATTAAGATAGAACATTTTCAGCTAGAGTGATTGCATTTTCTTTCTCGGCGACTAAAAATTTTGTCAAAAGATTTTTCGTCTGACAACACTTGTTTTTCTTTACTAAGAATCATTCAAAGCAACTTGCAGCAAATGCAAATGCACGATTCTCGCATTGTTACAGCAGTTCAGTGCGCATTTTGATACGCTTGACAAATCCAATTCAGTTGTGTTTAACATGAAAATGTCATGTCATTGCATCAGCATCCAGGCGAGTGCGAATCCGAATGTGAACGCATCTCAATGGCATCAGTTTCACATGCTATGGCTGCCAACTGCTATCAGGCAGCTCAATGGGTGTCAAACCTTGCTAACATTGCGCACAGGCATATTCAGGCGAACGCTACAATATGACGCTCCAAAATTTGCAGCTAAAGGATCCATTTGGACAAATATACGCGCACACAAATACATAAATATATAAATACACATATACACATATATGTATGTATGTTGCTGTAACTGTATCGCATTACATTCGTATACTCGCGTGCGCTTCACTGAATTGGCAGCCGCCATGGATCGTATACGCAACGTCGGCTACTATCTCAGTGCAATCCGTAAAATAAATCGCATTGCAAGGGCGGACGAGTAATTTTTGCGCATAGAATGTGACTGTGACTGCAGCAGCACATATGCTGCATGCAACTGCCTGCTTGTGTATGTGTGTGTGTGTGTGTGTGTGTGTGCCATATTTGCATCAACGTGTTCATTTGTAAATTATGCGTAGCCTTTTGGCTGCTGCCATTGCTCTTTCTAGCATAGCTGCCACTTCGATATTTGTTTGTCTCGCCGCCTTCAGCGTGTGTCGATATTTTCTTTGCATTTGCGCAAATACAGAAACGCTGCAGGAATGCATTTATTTAAACAGCGCCACTCACTCTCACTCGCAACTGTACTCAGCCCGTTAAGCAAATGCCCTGCAATTTCCACATGCCTTGGCACACACATGTTGGGAGCACGTCTATGCCCGAATGCTCAATCATATTGCCCGGGCAACGTGCTACCCAAACAGACACTTGCCGCTCGCCACTTGCAGCAGGAGAAAAAGCAAAATATAATCAAATATAGTATCGAAGGAAAAAATGGCTATGGCAGCCAAGTAGAATGCAAATAACCTGTGATGCTTGTCGGAAAGTCAAGTTGGAAAACATTGGAAATATTCTTACTTTTCTTAGCAATTTTCAACCTTTAATGAATGAATAATAAATTACCTTTTTATTGCAAAGAATTTGGCCAGAGTTAAATACAAATATTTAATGAAGACTTCAAGATGTTTTTTTTAATTAAGTAAATATGAAACGAAAGACAACTCGAAACGCAATTTCCCCTCTATGACAGACGCTGTCTCTCAACCTCTAGCACTCTGTGCACTTAATTGCAAAGTTTCTGATAGTGTTGTGATGCTCTTGATGCGATTGAAATGAAAGTTCTTTGCCTGGAGCATTAGTGCAAGCATCAGCGATAGCAGCATCTATTACTTGGCCCAATTTCGGGAGGAGCTGCAACAATGTTGCACCCGCTGCTCGCTGAGCTCGCCATGAGCGAGCTATTTTTGTGAGATTTTTGTAATATTTGCAAGTATGTAGGAACAGCATTTCTGTCGCTCAGAATGATAGACAAACAGGCGATGTGCTGACAAAGGATGTTCGCTCTGGACACGGACACTGATATCGACACGAACATGGTCAGCGACATGAGCAGAGACGTGAGCGGGAAGGGGAATGAGGATCTATGGACGTGTGTAGAACAACTCGTTACTGTCAGCAGCTGCCAATGTAAACACGAGTGGCCAGCCGCAAAGAAAAGCCCGCCCTGTAAATAGTTGTGAAAGAAAATGATGGAACAAGAGATATAAAAAGTCCAAAAGCGAAAAAGAGAAAGCAAAAAGAGAGAGAGAGACGGAGGGAGAGCGAAAGCGTTAAGTAGTATAGGGAAAAAAAAGAGGAGGAGCTGGAAGCCAACGCTGAAAAGGCAATGCCGGCGATTGGCGCGGAAATCAATTGTTGTTTTGACAGCGACACGGAAATTGGTTTAATGAAGCAAAAATATATAAAGCGGGCTGACAAAGCTAACAAGCCAAACGATGGCCCTGCCAAAGGATACCGACCAGCTAATTAGAGTCTTGTCCAGATTGAAGCCGACGTCCGCCATCGATACTGACCCCAGCTCACGCCTCACTCCCCCACTCAGCCAAAGCAGCCCAAGCTCCATCCGGCTCTGGGCAGTGATGATCAAAAGGCTGTTTGATTTATGATGGCAAGCATAAAAATTAGCTGACAAGTGCTGCACGGGCAGGCAGGGATGAACGCCAAGCAAAGTAGAAAAACTTTTACGTAAATGTGAAAATTATGCAAAGCGAGAGAAACTAAAGAAACTAATTTAAAATGCAGTCAAAAGATTATATCATCCGGAGCTTGTGTCAAAAAACGTTTCCTGTTCAAAGACGAGGTGCACTTGACACAAACATAATTAAAAGTTGACGATTAAAATATCATTAGATAAAAAAAAGTCTTTTAATTAGATGTGGTTCACTGATCATCAAAGGAATATATCCAAGCTTTTGATGACTTATAGCGGTTTTATATAATAATTAACTTTGAAAAAAAAAGTGAATCTAGTGTTTATATATTCAGAAACACATGACTCTGCCTTAGTGCCACATATACATAAAAGTGCTTCAATGTTTTACGATCAGACATAGAAAGTGAAAACTTTTTAGAGCCATATAAGCTGGTTGAATTGCCTGCGATAAAGAGTTCTGGAACACAGTTTCCGTGAAGCAAGCTGCAAATAGGTAAAGGAAAAGGTGCGCTAAGTGCAGTGACGTCCCAAAACTGTGTTCATTACTTAAACTAATTACATTTTAAATTAACATTACCCGACCTGGGCAGTTAGACAGCGGCAAAGGTAGTAAAAAGCCACATCAAGACGTAGCATGCCGCGTGGGCTGGGTAGGCAGTGTGGTAAATGGGGCTGGGGGCGTCGGCGTTATGTCGTATGTATGCAGGACACGCAGCAGGCAATGGCAGTGGCAACGGCAACGGCAACGGCAAAGGCAATGGCAGCCTCGAATGGATGTCAGTCAGTCGGCGACAGTCGAAATGTATTGAAGTCATTGCGAATATGGCCACGGGACGAGGCCGAGAGTTAACAAAGGCAGCAACCAGAGCAGTCCTTATGGCCAACCAAGCAGCCAGCAGGGTAATGACAGAAATTATGTAATAAAAAGTTACAATTTACGATCGCTCCTGCAGCTGTAGTAGGTGGCCAGCCACGTGACCCACACAAGCAGCGAGTGTGAGACAAAGCCAGCCAAAGAGTAGCTACAGGTGCAAGTGGGGCAGGCAAGGTAGCGAGGATTCGCTGGGTGGCAACGTACAATGAACCGTCATAGATAAAAGACATAACAATGAAGCCAAAGCAGACGTGCGCGCCAGGTTGGTTGGCTGCTTGGCTGTTTGGCATAGACAGGACGCCATGAACATTTGCACCTGCCCGACCAGTTATCAAACTAAGACAAAGGCAAATGGCAAAGAGAAAGAAAACAAAGCAAGGCATAAGAAGAAAAAAATGGAAAGAAATTACAAAATGGCAATAAATTCAAAACTAAAACAAGCCTCAAACCAGGAGACGAGGACACAAACGCCACCAGCGACACAGATAGACAGAGAGACAGAGTCGAGAGCCAAAGCCAAGTGGTTCGCAGGACCAGTCAAGCGTATAAGTGGCGCAGGCAACGGGCATATGATAAACACAGTCGTAGCTGGAATTGTGGAATTGGAGTAAAGTGCCAGTCGGGCAGGTAGGAGGTGCTTTTCGGTCCTAATAAAGGTGTCATGCCAGAGAAAGTTGCAGCAACGGGCTGAGAGGGTGAGGGCAACCGTTTGGCTGCTCGCTTGCTGGGGTCGATCTGCGCGAGGGCGAAACGTGATTGCAAATTGTAACCGCCAATGGGCCGTAAATTGAAACGTGACTAAGGCAGATAATAAAATGCATAAAATCAGAGTACTGACGGCAGCGCCGGCATCGCTTGATGGCCTAAACACGAACCCAAACACATGAAACGGTGCGGGCGCGGAGCGACCAACTTTTTCCATATTGTTGTTTGGTTCAAGTTGAAGTTGCTGTTGTTCCCTTTACTATTTTTGTGCTTTTTTTTTTTTTTTGTTATATGCGCTGGCTGGCGACAAAGCTTTCCAGCTCGTCCGGAATTTGTCATTAAACGGATGTAAGCTGGCGGAAATTGCTGTAAAACATATACGACTGCCCAGATAGGTATGCAACAAATTGGACAGCGCGTTGATAGAAACAGGAAATGATAAGCATAGCAAAATGTACAGGAAGTGTGCTCATTATGACATGTGATACGGTGGCGTATACATGATATATTTTATATGGCTAAATTTGCATTTTTCATAGGACAGTAGGATGCACAGTGTAATATTTAAATAAAGAATAAATAATACTTAATAATATTTTCCCATTTTACCTAGAATATATGTAAAAGATTTTATATATAATATATATGCATAGGGATGTATTCAACAAAAAATTACTCAAAGTTCCATTCACAGTGTAGTCCGTAGTTGGAATTGATGTATTCATTTTAATTAATCAATGCCTGAAAACAAGCACTTGATCTACTCGGAAATAATTAACAACAACTTTACAATTTGCTTTGAAATGATTCATATTGTGGGCTAGTGCAAGGCACGATACAGTTGGCCATCATTTTTGAGCTTGCTGCTGGCAATTGGCAATTCTAGGCCAGCCCAACACTCGCCCAGTCCATGTCCAATTTTAGAATGTGGATGCCCGAAAAATGTTGCACTAAGTATCTACTTGTTATTGGCATTTGCTGGCATTTACATTTTAATGCTGCCCACCGCAGGCTGAAGGGTCCTCGAGGGCAGGCCGGGACTCCTTTTGTTCTTTGCCCATTCACTTGCCTTATTCTCGCTTCCTTTGCCTTCGCCTTTTCCTTTGCCCTTTGCTATGCTCGGCATACGAGTATGTTTTCGGAACTTTTTGTTTACATTGCTGGCTGCCCGTTATTGCTGTTGTTGATTTTGTTATTGTTGTTTTTTATTTTATTTTATTTTTTTTGCTGTTTAAATATGCCGCAGTATTTAGCATGACAACGACTTTGACAACGACAACGAAAACGTTGTAGAGGACCTCCGTCCATGTACATGACACACAATCGCTGGCTTGCACAGTTCAAAGGACTCTCCCGTAACTGCCAATAATTCAGTTGGTTTTTATGTTTTTTGTTTCCACATTTTGTTGTTTGCACTCTCTCATCTCCTTTTAGCTCTCCTTATCGCCAACTCTCTCATTTGACTGTTTGCTGTTGCCTTGTTTGCCTGCGGCTTTTGCATGTTTTTATGGAATTAATTAAAACTTTGTTCTCTGCTCATTTCAAGCTGACAGAAAGGACACGTTTCTAATGTGACCATAGCCCAAAAACTAAACCCAAATAATGCGCAAATTGCACAATTACCGATGGACGTCAAAAGCTCCTAAATGTTTCATAATTCAAGCATTTCTCTCTGTAAAAATAACGAAATTTATGGAAATTGTAACACTTTAAGAATGTATTGAATAGCGTTAGTATTATCCTTATATTATTTGCTTACAATATTATTTGCAAGCTTTATTAATGCACGTTTTACGCCAAATTCTCACTTGAGTGTGTCTGTTCAAACTACTTGACATGCATGGAAAGCATTTGCTTAAATATACCATATATATATTACGCTAAGACTTAAAAATAATAAATATTTATAATTTTATGCTCATTCAAATATTAAACCATTCTTAAATATTTTAATAATGTGTGCAGAAGAGCGGTTTAATTCCGAATTATTTTTGATATCAAGCCGCAGCATTTAACCATTATTTTAGCAAATATGCGTCAAGCGTAAAATCAGCTTTATATTCAGGCTCGCTGTGTAGCTGGAGTATTTCATTTTCCCTAAAGGATGCCATGCTTTCTGATTTGGCAAGCCCCCGCCACGCCCGCTCACAATATTTACAAAGCGGTTACTTGGTTACACGCCGAGCCGGAAACGCAAATTTGAATGAAATTAAAAGACGAACTGAAAGCGCAAAGAGCTGCTGCAAACAATGCAATGGTGCTATAAGTCGTCGCAACAATGGGTATTGCAGCATCGCCGAAACGTCGTTTGTAAGAAGTCAGAGAGCAGGAACAACAATAACAAATGCAGCCACCAAGATGCTGGTAGAAATTGAATTTAAGTTGGGCTGAGAACAAATAGAGTACGCAAAAAATAGAAGAGCTTCCTAAGCATTTGAAGTGCAGTTGCCGAACAACGACGACGACAATGGCAGGAATGCTGAAAATGGGCGCAATGAAACTAAAATCAGACTGACTCACAGACACAGAGACACGCACAACTGCCACCGGAAACGAGCTAACAAAGCAAACCGGAGCTCGGAAATGCCAACTGCTGCATGAAGAACTTCAATTGGCTGCCGTTTTCTTTGCAGCTGATTCAATGAAAAGTGTAAGTGAAATTCCAGCAAGTCAGCTAATTGCCAGTTGTCCCATGCCAAATGTAATTTGCTAATTGCAAATGCCAAAAGTCAGCTCAAAATTTACACAAATTTTCATCAAAAATTATGCCACAAATTTTGCTGTTTGACAAACGCAAACACACAAGTTAAGAGCGAGAGGAAGAGAGAAAATGAATATTTTAATGGGATGCAAACTATGAGTTGCCTAATTATTTACCAAATACATAAAGGGTGAACATTTTAAAATACACACAGTTTGAACCCAATTGACATTACGTATACGCAAAGTTCTGCACTTGAAACTGTGAGCTCTGCTCTCACTTTATCTTGTTCTCTTGCTCTGCTTTGCATGTGTCACTGGGACTTAACCTTTGTGCAAACCAAACGACAAACATAGTAATTTACTCGAAACTGTTGCTGAAAGCAGTCAGCTATAAGTGAAACACTCTTATATTGTACATACATATAGACTCAGAAATTGACAGCCTCTGGCGGAAAGCTAAATATTTTCCTTTAAATTCATGGCTAAGAGCTTTAATATCTCGCAATCGCATTTCAGTCACAGCACCTTATCGACGACAGAGCCAAAGTGTTAAATTGCCGCTTTCAGCGAAAACATCAATTGGTACAAACGCCAGCCATGGCTGCGACTAATGAAAGCCGGGGGCAGGGAAAGGTTGTGGCAGCAGCTGTAATAGCAGCAGCAACAACAGTAGCAGTGGCAGCAGCAGCAGCAGGAGCAGCAGCATTTCATCCACTTTACTCGCCATTTAACCGATGATTGGATAACAGCGGGAACTCGGAGGCGCCCTCCAGTGGCAGAATATGGAGCACCCGATGGGCAGCGAAAGGGCAGAAAAAATCTAAATGAAGCTGAAAAATATACACAGCGAAGTTCATTTACTCTATAGCTAAAGAGAGGTAGTAAGTCACCATCCAGTTGAAAGCTGCTTGCAAACATTATGTATGCTTAAGAATAGAAGGAGTCAACAAACTATTTCTAGCTCGATGGAGAAATATATTGCTCAAGTCGATTCTATGGAAAACCAATGCAAAAGAAGCACTTTCTGGTTTAATACCAAAGAATATGTAAGATGTTTATTCAGCCAAATAAGCTTCTTTCGAATACTCTTTTACTATCTTATACACAATTTACACACCATATATATTACTCTGCCTAAAAACATGTCATCTGAGATCAATCGACTGCCCAAAAGGTAAGCTTTCGCACGTGCCCACCATGCAAACCGTTTGATAAATGTGTTATGCACTATTAAGTGAGGGCAACACATTGGCAAATGAGTGTGAAAAATCGCCATTAAAAATCGAGATCTCTCGGCAGGGATGGCTGGGGTAACATATTCAATAGCTTTTCAAAAGCGTGCTTAACAAACAGCAACAAAAACAGGAACAGCAACGGCAACAGCAGCAAAGGGAAAGTGAGGGCGGCAAAAAAAAAAGGCTCGAGCACCCAACATACCCACACTTACATACATACACACGAACACACACACACACACACACACATACATGACACACTCAGACATTTGCATGTCAAGTCGACAGACGCTGGCCATGCCCGTCGCCCGCGTGCATTAAAAACGACCATGAATAAATTTTAACAGCGCTTGTGTGTTAAAGTATTTAATGCTCAAAGGCTCAGCTGAGCGACCAGCCGTGTGGCTTAAGCCCTGCCACATGCCACATGCCACTTGCTTGGCAAGAGCGAGAGCGAGAGCGAGCACGTTACGCACATGTGACTCAGAGACATACGTGAACTGGTTGAACGGCTCTCAGCTGGAGTATGTTTGTGTATGTCTGTGTGAGTGTGCGTGTGTGTGTGTGTGTGTGTGTGTGTGGGCAGCATTGTCAGCGAGTCCTTTCTTGAGCCTAGCGCTGTCTCTATCGCTCTCGCTACTGGTGATTAAGCACATAATTGAATTCATTCCAGCGGAGAGCCGCTTACAAGCAACATCAACACATGTAGAGGTTCTGCTCAGCTAGCAAACTTTGCTATTTGAGAATATTTTAAGATGCTGCCGCAAGGATTTGTGGTGCTTAGCGTTAATTGCCTTGCGGTTGTCAACAGCTGAACGACCCAAACAGATTACGATATTGAAAGGTACAGCGTTCATGGACCCAAACCATAGGCAAAACTTGATTTTGTTCTTGCCTTAAATCTGTGTTTCTTAAACGTTTTTAAATGAAGCCGGGCTTTAAATAAAATAAAAATAATTGATATCAAAAGGCAATTTTCAAATTAAGATTACAGATTTGTAATTCTTTTTAGTTTAAAATAAAAATGTTTTAATATATTAATATTAATAATAATTATTACATTAAATTAAATTATTAATTACTAGAGCACTACTCTATTTATATTAAACAGCTCTACTATACTATATTTTAATATTTTATTTTTATCTAATATTTAGTGTAACAAATAAGTGAATCTTGCAGTTGGGTTGTCACAAGTGATTTAAAAGCTTATTTCACTGAATATCAGACATACTATGCTCTGTTATATATAGTACTCCCCATTCAATCTCTATTATGAGTTCCATGCGTGTGGTCAGCCAGAGTCAACACACAATAGTGCTCAGCCCATATCTCATCCCTCATTTTTAGGTGGGTGTGCCGCTAATGTCCTGTGGCAGCTGTGAGGATTTGTTAGGCTTAAATAAATTCCTGATTGGGTGAAATATGAAGCGTCGCTGAGCAGCTGTCTCTGCGTATAATCAGCCATAATAAATGCGAGTGGCTTGACTTATTTTATAATGCTTTCTGAATGCATAATAAATAATTCAATTTAGTTAATACAAAATCAATTTCTGTAAATTCAAATGTGCCCGCCTGCTGTCCGTATGCCAGAGATAAAAAATCATCATAATAAACTTGGATTGCTTTATGAGTGTGTATGTGTGCCATGTAAGTGCATGTGTGCTGTGTGTCTGCGTGTATGTGTACATATATTTTTGTTTGTGAGTACATTATACAATAAACATCATCATTAAATATAATTGCATGTTACAGTTACACAGTGCGTTAAAAGCTGCTGCCATTTTGTGTGGCGTGCGGTTAAACGGGGCGTTTGATGGAGCAACGAGGATTGGTTGGCGAGCTCGTTGGGCGAGGCACGAGGTACGAAAAACCGCGTTTGTTATGTAAACGCTCATTAAAATGTTTGCCACGTTACGCATACGCATAGTTGGACGCATCAGGGCCGCCAACCAGATACGGAATTTGCCTTTATCGTCTCCAAGTGTGATATGCCATTGAATACATTGGGTTTGCCCATATTACATTGTTCACGCTTTCATAGCAGATTTGTGAAAACCCCTTTTGTGTGTTATTCGGCAAGGAAAATGCATTTGGTCCATGCCAAAGTTGCAAATGTTCGGTAATTGAGTCTATGACGCTTACGTTCAAATCGGCTTATGTTATGTTACAGATGCTTGTTTCCCATATGTGAAAATGCATCTAGCTGTCACATATGCAACACTAAATTTTGTTATACCCTTAACCCATTGAAAATGGGAAATCCTTATATATATATAAGGTGGTTGAGCCAATAAAAGTGAAGCTGATATGTATATGATATGTATATGTATATAAACATATCAGCTTCACTTTTATTGGCCCAACCAGCTTAATATATAGTTTATATATATATATATATATATATATATATATATATATATATATATATATATATATATATATATATATATATATATATATATATATATATATATATATATATATATATATATATATATATATATATATATATATATATATATATATATATATATTTATTTATTTATATATATATATATAGTTATAGTTATATAGTTTTCATTCACTCAAGTGTGATTTTGCATGCTTACCTCGCAATCAAAATTGCCTCCCTCACTTCCATCTGTTCGCCTTTTGAACGACATCTCTTCTTCTAGAAGTTCAACTTATTCTTTTATTTTCGTTTTTTTTTTTTAGATATTGAAAGCATTTGTTTTCAATTGTTATTATAATGCTACAATTGTAATATAAAATTGGTTCAAAGAATATGTGAAGTTGCCTACAGAAGTTCATGTATTTAAACTACAGTTTTAGTTTCCACTAGAAGCTTTCACCTGCTTCAGTTGTCCATCTCCTGTCAATTGCCCTAGACACTTCAAGTGCCACTTACTGTGCTGACAATATGAGTCCTCGTGTCTTTGTATTTGGAATTGTATGACATTGGAAGCCGCGAGCACTTTGCAGCCAAGGCCAAGAGCACCTTTACGTATGACTTGGACCTGGTAAATGAGTTGAGCTGTTGTATTCCAGTGACATGGTGAATATTTCAAGAATTTGTTAATTGTTACAACAAGCACACACGCAAACACACACAGGGTCAATTATTGTTGTCGTTGGAGCTTATACAATTGTTTGCATTCTTGCGGGTCGTCATTTAATAATTCAAGTTTGTTGCTTTTTGTTCTTGTAAGAAAATGTTTGTCAACGGCGTGGCGTGTGTATGTGTATGTGCTTGTGCTTTATTTTTAAAAAACAATTTTCCAACAAACGACAATGCGAATGATGGTCAAGTTGGTCCAGTCCGAAGTTACCCTCAACCCATGGCTAGAACACGAGCTCAGCATGTGCCACAAAGTACCCAGAAAAAAGAAATCAGAAGAAAAGGGAAACAGTAGATGAAGCATAAGCAACAGAACGCAACGCGAAAAATAACCCAAAAATATAATAAAAAGAAATTGGACAATAAAATACAACAATTTATGGCGTACAGCAATCCTTTTTGGTGGCACTTTACGGCGGACTTGTAGCAGTCAAAGGGGCAAAGGACGCACTCGGTCACCAAAAGTCGCAAACGAAGAGAAGTTCAGAGAAACACAGACCAAGAGAGAGAGGGAGAGAGAGACGGAGAGAGAGTGAGCGAGCAGTGGACATGCCGGATAGGGCGGTCACATTGTTTGTGGCAACTGGGCGTGGCAGCCTAGCCAGCAAATCGTCATTGGAAACTAAACGAAAATGTTTAGTTGTATTTGTGCTTTTATTTATTTTACTTTTTCTTTTCTCTTCTTTTTTATTATTTGTGAGTGGGTTTTTTTTTTTTTATTTATTTATTTATTTTTGCAGAGGTTTGGCTGCCCTTCGTACGCTCTATTTATTTATGTGTTTGTCAGCGTTGGAAAGCGATTTCTCTAACAATATTAAATTAAAACTAAACAACGCACAAGGATTTCTTTTTATTAAATATTAAAATGATATATGTGCTCCGTTGAATTATAGAGATACGAACACATTGCGCTTAACAAACTAGATGCCGCTGAGCAATAAATTAAATCAACATGGCATAACAAAGAAATTTATTTGCAAAATTGACGTTCATCATAAAAAGAAAAAGATAATCAATATTGTGACGTGAAACATCAGCAAATTAATTGGCAAATCTGACTAATTCGGAATTTAAAAAAATTATATATATATATTTTTTATGTTTCAATTATTATGAAATGAATGAGCTCTGACTAATTATGCGAATTTATGCATAAAAAATGACTTTTTAAATAAAAAATGAAAAATTATGATAATTATCTGATAAGATAGAATATGGATTGTTTTTTTTTTTTAATGAGAAATGGGATACAAATAAATACTTTTATACTTATTAAAAATTTTCAAAATATATTTTGTACAATAGTATGTAGTAAATCATATTATTTGAAAAAAAAAAAAATTGTCGGATTTAAACACTCTTATTACTTATATTTAAAATTACAAAACTTAATTTTTTTTTATTTAAAAATTTTACATTTAAAAAAATATGTATACGTAGATATAATGAGCATATTATCTATAAAACAAATTGGCACAAAATGTTTTTCTTTTTTCATGCACTAAATTGAAGTCAATTTTTATTTCAATTTTATAACTACATATAAGCATATAATTATTCATATGTAGTTAGCAGCGATTAAATAAATGAATAAACAATTAAATAAAATTAAAATTAATGCAGCGACCAACAATCCGTTTAAAATATATTGATCAATTTTTGTTACATCTTATAATAGATCTCTTTTTATTTATTTATGTTTGCTTGAGAAACTTTTGGCTCCTTTAGTTCCCTTTGGATCCCAAAGCTGTAAAATATTTTTGTATTTTTGGTTAGTTTTACGCCGCTTGTCTCGCGACGCATTTGGCGTTAGTTTTGCTTCGATTTTGTTGTGCTTTTTATTGCTTTTTGGGCTAACTGATGGCCCTTGCCGAGTGCTGGCAACAACTTTTGTTAAACATTTGTTGCCAAAGCCAGTTTAATTTCGACTGCCAGCAAAATGATTTAGGAAAGTCGCACGTTCCAGAGAGCCAACTGCTGCTGTTGCTGCTGCTGCTGCCAAGGACATTGCCGTTGTTCAAACTTTATTCCATTTAATTGAAATTTTATGTAAAACATGCATTGGGTTTGATGAATAGCGTTTTTTATATTTCTTTTATTTTGAATATAGCTCGTGGCAGCACACAAAAATGTAAAATGCAAAATATATTTGTATGTTTTTATGAGCATTTTAATTATATGGAGCATGCGAGAGCTGATGGAACTAAGGGTTAACTGAACGCAGCACAGCTTGACCTTTGCCAAAATGAGATAAATTTCATGATTTTTCAATGTTTGAACTTTTGGCCACACAGTGCACACACATAAATTACCCGGCTAGGGGACCACGGGCGATAGCAGCCGCTTTTTTATTGCAACTGAACTCGACCGGACTTTTATCTTTAGCTGTGCTGGGCGAATAAAATGAAATGAAATGAAATGAAATGAAATAAAATGCTTGCTTTTTACCAAAATGCACGCAGATAAGCACAGCGTTGTTGCTGGATCGATATATGTAGATACCCTTCAAGCAGCACTTGTATGCAACGGGTATGCGCATTGAGTCGAAGTGAAAGCGTAAACGTAATTTGATGGAGCTAACTTATTGTAAAGGGTATCTGTTGGCACAGCATGGCTGGGAAGTGAGAATCTGGTATCTTTGCTTTGTTTTTTACAAATTGACAGACGAACTCTGTGCACATATCTCAGCTAACAGGATGGGACAATCCAGCAGACAGACGGAAAGTAAAAGCGCCAGCTGCAGGATGTGGATGTGTGGCTGAAGTGTTTGTTGAGTGTGTGTTTCGAGTGCAATCAGCACAATAACAACAATATCAACAACAACAACAACAACAACATCAACAAGGATTTGAAGTTCCAGGAAGTGTTTCAGCATTGATGGCTATTGAGAAGTCTTCCTCCGGCACGCAGACAACGGCGAGAGCACTTAGTAAAGCGAAAGCCATGTAAGTAGAATTATTCGTGGTAGTCAGAGCATGCAAATAAAGTAACGTTCATCACAAGGTGTCTGAAAGAAAGATTTTTGCACTATCAGCAATTTTGCAAACTATTGTTAAGATAGAGCTCGAACAATTAACGAATTAAACTAAGGCTATTGAAAGTCGTTTGTGATGGCTATGATGCTGAAAATAAACGTTCCATTTATACTAAGCTTCTCGTTCGATATACGACTGGAAATTGCCTTGCCTTTTGCAACTGAGCTTTTTCCATATGTGTAAAAAAGTTTGGGGCTGCAAAAGATAAGAAATAATGAAATAGTGAACTTACCTTGGTTCGATGCTTGAAAGGGGCAAGCATGTCGCTGGGCTAATACCATACTATGGTAATACATGAACTGAAATCAATCATATTTTAGAGCCGGCCAGAAGAAATATTCTTTTTTATATATATTATATCATAAATTGTAGATGTTCAATGTATTTATATTTATTTTAAATTTCTGGCCATTTATGACATTTATCCATAGTACACTTACGAATTTGTAATTTGGTTATTATCCACAACGTTTTATGATAATTATTATTTCATGTCTTACACATATTCATACAAATATTTACAAGAGTAGTAAGCTGTTTACTCTGGCTTTAGTTGAGCTTAGCCATACACATATTATGATTATATATATAATTTTTTCCAATGGAATTTACTATAGGAGTATAGTTAAGTATATTAATGTTATCATTTATCTTTAGTTTTATAATAAAATCAATCAATTTTGTTTGCCTATGTGACAAAGTTTACCTACTGGCTTCAGCCTCTGCTGCTGGTCAATAGAAATTATTTAAGCATTGTTTATAAGTAGTTTTTCTCTTTTCAATATTAATGTTGAATGTGTGTGTGTATGTATGTGTAAGTGTGTATGTATATGTCTGTGTGTGTTTTGTTCAGTAAACATTTTTTAGCTATTAAATAATCATAGTTATTACAATATTCATATAATTAAATTTTTGATCACATGTGTTTTTCTTTTTTCTTTTCTTTTTTTGTTATTTTGTTTTGTTTTACCTTCACTTTGTTTCACCACGTTTAAACTTTAAATATATTTTGGTATTTTTCATTCAACAAAAGAAATGTTGCTATTCTCTGTATTTAATTTTTTGCCCACCTGTGTGTCAGGTAAGACCCCAGCCCAACCAGAGCAAACAATCACTTTGTTCGCATTTTAGTTGAAAACTGTTTGTGAACTTATTTATGTTGAACTCAATAATTAAAAATAAAATATGTAAGTACGTAATTCTATATGTATACTCATATATATATATGTATATATTTTTTTATTTATTTATATTTTTTTTAATATGCTGTTCATTTCATGGTTCTGGTATTAACATTTATAATATTTCATTTATTTATCATATTCCTTTTAATATTTTTGACAGCTTTTATTCAATGTTAGCTTTTAGTATTTGCTTTACAATCTCTTTGTTTTGTAAACTTTTCAATGAATTTGTGGATTTATGTTTTGTTTTGGTTTTTTTTGGCGGGTTGACATTTATTTGGATTTATTAAGTATACAATACGTAGTTCATTTAATTAGAATATCAATTTGAAAATGATGATTGAAAACTTTACAAACTGCCAAACTATGCAAAACGTGCGTGTGAGAAATAGTTGTGTTTTTTTTTTCATAATTACGTCAGGCTAATTAATTGTTTTATTTTATTTAACTAATTAAATGGCACAATTAATAGCATTTCGGTTAGGGTTATAACAAAATTAAAATATTGTAATAATAAAATGATTTGTTTAAATCTGAATTTTTAATGAATTGGCTAGTGGCTATAGAATGTAGAAAAATCAAAGGTAATTCGAATGACAGTGAATACTCCTAAAAAAAAAAAAAGAGAATGGGTTTTTGAAATTTTTGCTACATAAATATAGTTTCCATAGCCTTATATTTGAATATTTATTCCATATCTTTAGAATAATAACTTTTTCATAGAAAAAATACGTAATGAACATTTTTTAATACTCTTCGCATGAAGTAGGACATTTATGGCAATTTTTGTTACTTTTAATGTTTTGTTTTTTTTCTTCTTTTTTTTCATTTACTAAATCGAGACTTAGAATGTTTTCACTTTAGTTTAGACAGCATTCGTCTTTTCTTTTTTTTGTTTTGTTTTTGTGTTTTTCTGTGCGCTTCTTTTACGTTCATTCATTTTCTTTTGTCTGAACCTTAGCTACTTTTTGCTGCTTTCTTTCTGCGGATCCTTGCCTCACTAAGTGCTAAAGATGAAAATAAACATGACAATGATATTTACACAATGTTGGCTGAGCTATGGTAACCTCAGTGTTATAGTGGTTGCCAGAAGGAGGGCATGTGGTGGGTGGTCATGCGTATGTATATATGCGTGTGTGTGAGTGTGTGTGTGTAGTAAGCCGCCCCTATGCCACTTTGTATTTGTTTATGTGCACGGCCAGCTGCGCACAATGTTGCTTGGCAGCAGCTGCCACGTGGAGTCTGAGAGATTGAAAGTACATATGTGTGGGTGTAACTAAACGTACATCTATGTGTGTGTGACACACATACTTGAACAGAGATATACTATAAAAACAAATGCTCGCATGTTACGACGAAAAAACTTTGTCAATTAACCTAAAACAAGTCTCACTTTACAACACGTACGCTTGACATAATTTCTTCTCTCTCTCTGTTCGTTGGCCTCTGGCATTGATGTGTGTTTGCTTATATGTGTGTGTGTGTGTGTGTGTGTGTATCTGTGTGTGTCTGTGCTGAAACTTTACATATGAAGAAATTATCACGTTCTTGGTCCTTGATAGCGACAGTAGGATCTGCCCATAATGTCCTCAGCTGGAATCGACTGATCAATCGGCTGCACTCGCAATAAGTCCATTTGATCACGTACCTGCAATGAAAGCCAAATAAAACACAAATCTTAAGTCTTTCTTCGACTAAAACTTGTGTGCTATGCGCCATGCGGCGTATGAGCAATATGAATTAAGCTCAAACGAAATGAATTGATGGCATTTGCCAACAAGTTTTGTGTAAACAATTTCCACATGCTCTAAGTTTTCAGCTATGCGAAGCAAATGGGCAAAGTTTTTGCTTACTATTCAAAAAGTTCAAATTATTTTCCATGTTGATATAGGTTTTGCAATATTAATTTCTTAAATGCTCAGAACCTACCTTCGTAAAATTGTAATAAGCTGATAGAAATATAAATAAATTTGTGAATACTACAAATAGGTTGTGCACTTGAGCAATATTTCATATTTTAAATAATAGACAGCTAATTTTTGACAAATTTATAATAATATATTCAAATGGTTTTTTAAATATTGTGTATTTTATGTTAAATTAAAAAAAAAAAAAAAAAATTAATAAATTAAAAAAGAAAGATACAAACAATGTTTCATGTTGATCATTATTTATGGTGCAAGTTAAATTTCCTTAAAGTTTATTTGTTTTCAGCTTGAAACTACGAAAAATATTATTTCACTGACTCGCCATATCTTAGCAGCTTTAATAGCTCTTTAATGCTATTTATAACTGTTTAAATTTGTTGCCCAAACTTTTGTCGACCTAAAAATGTTGTTCAAACAATTTGGCAGGCGTTAATAAACTTTACTTTAAACTGTAGCTGCAAGTTTTTCTGCTGATGTCGGCATAAAATTCTTGAACAATTAAAAAAAAAAAAAACGCAAATTAAATTTGTTTGGCAACTTTTTATGGTTCAATTTTTCCCACACTTTGCAGCAGGTCTCTGTTTGTATAAAGCAAAATCTCAACACTCTACGGATTTTAGCTACTTATAAAGCAATCATATGGCCATTAAATTATTCATATGTAAATTCTGTATTGCAAAGCTATGCGCTGGTCGTATTGGCAATACATTACAGCGACTCCTTAAAGGACTTCTAAGCGTACAGTGAAGCCTATTCAGGCCTTTCGCGTATTGTTTGGCCAACTTAGTGTGCTTTGCAGAAAAGTTTGAAGCACATTTTATGCCGTGCAAAAAAAGCGAGAGGAAAAGCGAAACGTTAGGCACAATAAAACAAAATATATATATATATATGCAAAAGCAAAAAACACAAAATGAAGGAGGAAAACAAAAATACAAACACAACAACAACAACAGCAGCAGCAACAACAAGAATGAAAATGTTTTGTTTTCAACACCAAACACCTTTTGAGGCCTCGCAGCTGGGACGCACGGCAGAGGCAGCCGTCGCAGTTGAAGAAGGGTAGAAGCCGGAGGGGAATACCAGAGGGTGGAGCAGAGGCACAGTCAGCTCGCTCGGCCCATTTCCGGTGCTTTGTAAGCCGTATAACAATCGAATTTACGACTTTTTTATGAGGCTTTATGTGCGCCCTGGCTGCCACATACAAACAACAATAAAACGTCAGCTTTTGGCTCAGACTGTGAGACGCAGTCATTTCACTTTGAGGCACGCCCACTTTTAGGCAGGCCGCCCCGCCGCCCAACATGCCACAAGTCCCATTGTGGGTTCTGCCTTCGGCAACGCTTTTCCGGCCGCTTTGAGCTGCAGTAATGAAAAGCACAGTTCACAGTTACATTTGAGTGAAAAGTTCAAAGCAAAAATGGCTGTTAAAGAGCCGCTGCGCCATTTTCATGCTAACCAAATCAATTGTAAGAAGGTCAGTTGGCATTCACAAACACCAACACACTCATATGCACAAATACACACTCACACACACAGACATGCACGCACAGTGAGTGTAAACACACAGAGGCCAGCTAAAGGATATTTAAATGAATTTGTCTCGCACAAATTGCTGCCATTTGCCGAGAACTTCTGCCCAATGCCGCCAGCTGGGCTATGTGTCGTGCCAAATGCCTTTCCATGCTCGCATTAGATACTCGCATAAAAGGCTAAAATAAAAGATACATTTACACACAAACACTAGCACAAGGCCCTGAACTGCCTCAGCTGCGTCGACTGCCTCTGCTGCCTCTGCTTTTGTCTAGATAAAAACTGGCGTCAAGAAAATTATCATGTTCATGGCTATGGCTGCCCCGCACTTTACCCAGCCACCCTCTCGAGCACCACCCTATCCCTGCCCGTACCTCATACCCTTCAGTCATTTGTGGTTGTTGTTGGGTCGCATTGAAGAGGCGCCACAGCATGAACCGAACTGTGTGGCATTCCCATGAGCTGCCTCAAATCTCAATTGCCCTAATTTCGCTTATTTTTATCACTGCTCCGACACACTTATGGGCTAATGGCTAGCTAGTGGGCGTTCTATAAAATTTAAACAACTTCAAACTATACTTACATATTATGGTATCTATGATAAAACTCATAATAATATGATGAAGTAATCAACAATGAAATTATTAAATTAAGACTAATAAAAAAAAACCCAAAAACCTAAAAATTTTTAGTGTATACATAAACCGGACTTAAAATATTATATAATAATAATAAATTATTAATTAACTTTTTTAAATTTAATTTAAAGCCTCAATATTATATTATAATAATTTAATTTACAGTTAATTTTATTGTCAAATTATTGTCAGCATTTTCATTGTAAAAAATTTCTAATAAACTAAATAAATAAATATAATCAAAAATTTTAGTTTTATAATTTATATTTTTTATAATTTATAGTATGTTTATTATTAATAATATTCGCAAAGTTTATTTTTAAAGCTTATCACGATAAATATTTAAAATGTAATTTAAATTTACATAAAAAATAATTGGAAAAAATAAATAACTGATTAAAAAAAAAACAAAATTACAGAAAATTTATAGAATAAATTAATACAAATAATATTATATAATAATTTTTAGTAATATATAATAATATATCAATTTCTTTTATATTTAAAATAGTAAATATATATTATGACACTTAAATAATAGTATAATAATAGTAAAAGTAGTATAGTAATAGTTAAAGGAAATATGTAGAATATTCATCTGATAGATAGACAAGTTAAAAGAAATGCACATTTTAAAAAATAGTATAAACACTTTAAGATTAAAGGGAGCTTAAATAGCAAACAAGAACAACAATTGCATATCTTCATCCTCGTGAGTGTCAAGCATTAAAAGGGTATCAAATGGGCATCTGTATGCGTGTGAGTGTGTGCATAAGAGATGACAATCATTAAAATGGCCTTTTGCCTAATTTCTATGACTTGCTTAATTATCACAACGATGCCAACGCCCACCCCAGACACCCACACAAATACAAATACAAACACAGACGGACACACACACATACACGGATAGAGACACGAGTCGTTTCCCTGTTGACCTACTGCGGCCCAGTGCTCGGGGTCTATGGGGTCGCTCTCTGGGGAAAGAGCATTAAGCGTCTAATAATTGAACATTTGAACTGGTTTTTGTGTTCGTTTAATTGCATTACAGGCGACGTTGGCTGCGATAATATATATTTTATTGTGAATTCGGGTCACCAAGCTCGATAAATGGGCCCGCCATAAGAGTAACGCTCTGATTTTGTATCAAGCCTTTGGCCCGAAGGCTCTTAGATCAAAGCAATACAAAAATATATATATATATATATATATAAATATATACTCAAATAAAAAATGTGCGCTTGGGCAACGTTTTTAATTACTTTGTGGCTGAGTTACTCATTACAAAACAAAAAAAAAAACTGCACAAAGTATTACAATGCGAGCACAAATTTTAATGAGCATTATTCCATATAATAAACAGCAGTAAAGCCCGCAATATATATTTATATTTACTATATGGCTTCCTTTTATACAAATGCACATATATATATAAATATATATATACAAACATATATTTTTCCTTTGCTCTGAGTGCTAAATGCAATAAAAGCGCAGCGATTTTAATCACCCGCTTTGCAAAAGCCGGCAACACTTTTTAATGCCCCTGCTCATGCCGTAATACATTGCTAAGTAAGTATGTATATAAAAATGCGCATTGTAATCACATAGAGGAGCCATTGTTGGGAAATACTAGTTTACTTTTTGCTTAATGCACATAGAAAAGAAGCGTCGAGTACCAAAACTAATTACAATGTTGCAGGCAGATAAGACGGCTCAGAGCAGACCAAGAAGAGGACAGAAACACAGAGACAGAGACAGCAACAATCAAAGAGATAGAGACAGAGAGAGATAGAGAGACAGCCAGTCAGAGAGAATATGATTAAAGTTCGCAGACGCCGAGACAAGCGCTAAATTAAAAATGCTGTGGCATCTCTTTTTCGTGGGGCGCAACTTATGAGCGGGGCAGTTGGTGGGGGGAACATTTTTAATGAGCAATAGCAATAAAATACGAGCCACAGCAGCCGAGTTCAAGGGGGCGTATGATTTATATTTGTTATTAAATCTTAAAATTACCGTTGCCGTTCGGCTGCAAACTCCAGTCGGACATTTTGAATTAGTTTCACAACAAAAGCAATTTCTAAAGCAAAAATAACAAAGTGGCCACAAATGGAAAACTACGTAGTTTTATTTTTCATTATTAAGCAAAGAGAAAGAAACCCGTGTTGCTTCAAAGCGAATTTAATCTATTCTGAAAATCAATTAAATCATACATTGCTTCAGCTTTGTCTACTCGCAAAGATCAAGATACCTATTCAAAAACAGTTTCTGAAGAAATACTGCGAACTGAGTCCAAAAAAAATCTTTTACCAAGAGAATGTGTAACAAAAGACACCCAGTTTCCTTCGTTTTAAAAAATATAGCCTCCTTTGTATAGGCCAAAAGGTCCTTGACTTGCCACAGTTGCCAGCTAGAGCAGTTAGAGCCTAAATGTTAGCTCAGGCAGTCATTCGACTGCACAGCAAACGCTTTGGACGTCCTTAACTGAATGGCGCTAAGCATTGAGTGGCATTCGCAGTCAATGGAATAGCCCGCTCAAAGGACTCACACACACACACATGCACACATACGCACAGTGAGGCAAAAAATGCAACAGTCGAGCATTGCTATTGATTTAAATTGAATGCTGCTTGAGAAGAAGCAATAGCAGCCATAGTGACAGCAACAGTGGCAGCAGCAGCCACAGCTGAACTGGCAAAGGCACAAACAGAAGCTGCTCGCATGCCGATCCTGGCCAGCCAAGCACATAGCAAACAAGCTGACCACATCCGCAAACAAACTGCAGCAGCTTCTGCTGCCTGGACTGCTGCTGGTCATGCTCATGTATAAATATCGGAATAACCATTTGAAAATCCTTTTAAAATTATTTCACTTGCGTCTTTTCGACGCCAGAGACGCTCCAGAGTCTCGAGTCGTGCTCCATTTCGTTTTGTGCCGTTCGTTGGCTCGTCTGCTATCCGCACCAAGTATGTGCAAATTCCACTGCAAAGCCACATTATTCTCTTTATCCGTTGAAAGGAATTTTCGAAGTGCAATAACAAGCGGGCTAGAGACTGCCGACGGCAGTAGCTACAACTTCAGCTTCTGCTTCAGCATCAGCTTCTTGGTGGCTTATTTTGGCCTCGCTGAGCACTGGCTCAATGGGGGACATGCTTTTTGTTGACCAAGAAATGTGCTTTTGTCTCGAGCACTGACTAAGCCGTAATCCTCAAGGTATAATAAGCAACTAGTCTAACCCATGCAAAAAATGCTGCCCGTTGCACACACAAAATGAACAATGGAATGCCAAATGGCTAAAACTGAATTTTTGTGGCACATAAAAATATTGTGGACAGACTACTCACCGCTTCGACCTCGTTAAAGACGCGTAGAAAGTTTCTGCCAGCTAGCTTGGCTATATCAGCCTCTGACCATTTGTCCGACTCGAGCAGTGTAGCAAAGAGATTCGGATATTTGGACACATCCTCTAATCCTTTGGGCACGCTGTTAAAATAGTAAGCATACAAAAAGTACCATTTAAATGTCAATAAAATACCATTTATTAAGAAAATACTCAAAAACAATTTGAAAACTGTGCAAACTTACAGATTGACGCCATCGTAGCCAGCTCCAATGCCCACATGATCAATGCCGGCGACATCTCGTATATGGTTTATGTGATCTGAAAAATCCATAATGAAAAGAACTAGTTAGTAAATTAGCTACAATTTCTTCTAGAGACCGCAGAACCCACCCACAACATCGTGCAGAGTCGCCTGACCCGAGCAGCTGACAAAGTGCGGATAAAATGCAACCATAACCAGACCTCCATTAGTGGCCTGCAAAAGGGAAACGAGAGTCATTAGAGTAAAGTCCAGCTTAGCATTAATTTGGTGCTTCTTTGCGTACAATTCGCTGCAGGACATGATCCGGTACATTGCGGGAGCTATTGCAGATGGCATGCGCCGAGGAGTGCGAGAATATGAGGGGCGCCTGGGAGGTGGCCAGAGCATCCAGCATTGTCGGCACCGACACATGCGACAGATCAACAATCATGCCCAAGCGATTCATTTCCTTCACCACAAGCTAATGGGGAGAATAAAAAATAAATGTTTGATTAAACATATACTGCAATCTCCAAAGAGGAGAATACAAAATACATGTATCTACGTGTTTATCTAGCTGTGTTTTTAAATATGCATATATGTGTATTTGGACATACCCATCTGGCAACCTCAGATGTTCAGATGTTCAACGGACCCATGTTTTTGTTTAAAAAAAAAAAAAAAAAACCTTTTCTTTATATTGAGATATAACATTCAAATCTACTTGAACGAAATAAAATTGTGTTTTTCTCTGATATTCTATTGTACCAAGTAGAGGCCATAAAACAAATGCACAAGTCTTGGACCCTTAAATGTATGTAGGATATACATAAATAGAATTATTGTAGAAGATAAAAAATTACTAACACTGAGCTTCTTTCATTTCCATAAGAATATTTTTAATGCACGTATACCACTTTTTATTATGACACTATGTGTATAATATATTATATAATATAATATATAAACTTCTAAAATAAAAGTGGCACAATAGAGATAATAACAATAATAATGATATGATTAACTAAGATTTTGCTGGAATTGTTATGCTCACAAGCTATCATCCTTATTTTTATAATAATAAATATATTTGTATATATGAGTATAATAATAATTTTACTCATACTTTTAATTTAAATATATTAATATACACGCATGTATACTATGATTTTTTAGTACTTCTATATGTTAATTAAAATCGGTATTATTTCGCCTGAGGGCAGCGAGTCTCAGCATTTAAGTCTCTTAATGTTTTTTTATTTCCACGTCTTTATATATCTGCCGACACCCCATTCAATCAAATTATTCAACGTTCAATCTAAACAATCTCAGACATGTGTATACCTAGTCTAATGTATACCTAGTCTAATATTTCATCTTTATGTTAACTAAAAGATTTCAACTCATCTCACAACACTCACCTTGCCAAATGATGAGAGTCCGCCTATGTGCGGATACTTCCCCGGTTCGTCAACTTTGCAGCAGTCCGCCCTGTGAACGTTGCTCGGAGTCAATGCGCTGCCCAAACAATAAGTGGATGCACTTCAATTCACTTACCAAGGTGTATTGCAGGTGTGTGTGAGTGTCAGATAGCGGGCGCCCAGCTGATAGAACATGCGCAGCACACTCAGACTGGTGCCGATCGCATGGCCACCCTCGACTCCAATCAGGCTGGAGATTTTGCCCGTGCGATGGGTCTGCTCGATGCCCGCTGCGCTGGTGACCAGGGCCATGTGATTGGGATAGAGCTGCACAAGTCGTCGTATCAGATCGATTTGCTCCAGCGTCAACTGCACCGCATCCAGATGCTGTGATGAGCACGGAGCGTAGGCGGACCAGAACTGGGCCGAGACCATGCCCTCTTTGAGGCGGCGCAGATCCGTATGGCTCCAGGCACTCGAGGACCAGGGCGCCACTTCGCGCAGATCGCCGCCGAAGCGAAAGTCCTTCAGCTGGTTCTTGAGAAACTTGCGTATATTCCAGGGCAAATCGTTGTGACCATCGATTAGGGGCACCTCCTTCAGCACGTTCCTCACCCGCTGTAATCGGTAGTCGAAGCTTCCGCCATTGCCGCTGCCGCTGCCACTGCCGCCGCCGGTGCCGATGCCGACGGCCGTGCATCTTAGGATGGGCAACACCAGCGGTATACAGAGTAAGGTCAAGCAGTTGAGGCCACAAACCTTGGGCAGCTTCCTCGATTTCATTGCCCCCAGGAGCAGCTAGCAGCACAGCACAAGCCACGCGGCACTCACATTGATGATGTTTGTCGTTCGAACTGTGGGCGGCAAAACAAAAGAAATTCAAATAGCAGTGGAAATTGAAATGGAATGCCAGTGGGGCGTGCTCGTGGGTGGGTGGGAATGTTGCATGTGATTTCTATTTGTTTAGGTGGGCCGATGGCGTGATTGAGCTATTGAAACTTGTTGGCAAACAAATGCCATAAATATAGCGCCCGTGGACTTTTTGGTGCTCGGTGCTCGGCGCTCTAGCCACGGCTTAGTCCGGGCGGCAAACATAAATAAAACTTTTCATATTTATTTCCAAGCTAACTTCGATATCGAGCCCAAGCACTGAATGCATAAAAATGCACAATAAAAATGCAAAGATTATTTATAGCAAACTTTTTGCATGCAGATTTACCCACAGCAAATAAAAAAAAAAGAGGCCAACACCGAATTTAAATAGTTTCCACAGTGGGGCAAAAGTTCGCACAGCGACACTAAAACGTGAATGCCAGAGCGAGGCAGCGCAAGTACTTACCGAATACTTTTTTTTTCTTCTGCCCGAATTTAAAAGGGCCACATAAAGTTTTTTTGCGAAACTGCAGGTGGGCGGACAGCAGAAGAAACAAAAAACTCTTAGTGCTGAAAGGAAATTGAAGCCAGCTTTTGGGCTAGAGTGGCATGTGAGTAAGCCACAGTTGCTGACAGCTGCCGAGGGTATTGACCGGCTCTGACTACCCCAAAAATACTCATTGAAATATATATATCTTCTTCTTTCGGTCCCACAAATTTTCTTTACAAAAGTCAAATTAAAGTTTTTTGGCCAACAGCAAAACTCAAAGAGAACTCAACTACAGTAAAGTTGTCTAACAGTTTTTAATGCATAAGTCGACTCCATATAAAACTGAAAGCCAAGAAAATAAAATTCCAACTTAAGTGATGCATAGATAAAGATGTTTATGTGCACGCAGGTTGCTGCAATAAGAGTTTCGAGTGTAACTCGTTAAATGGCATCGGCTAACAAAAGTCTTTGAAAGTAAAAAAAGATAAAAAAGGGAGAGATATTTAATGCGCAGCAGCTATATCCACAGCTTCTTTAATTGCGATAAGATAATTGTAGATTCTACTCTCTACTAATATATACTAATTACTTTATTAATACTACTTCTTACTTTAGTATTGTATTTAGTGCCCAGACCGAATATTCACTGGACTGACTGTATAAAATTTTTATCAATTAGTTAAAGTGGATAATTTTTGTACTAAATGCATATCTTGCTCATTTTTCGATCTAAACATACCCAAACTTTACACTGTTGCCAAATTCACAGATAAATCTTTAAATTTTAAAGTCCTCGATTGGGACATATATAGCTCTACAATAGTAGATTTTTGACAAAATGTTAATTGCCCTAGCAGTCGAATGTATTATTCACAATATTCGACTGAAAATGATATGATAGTGTTGAAGCATGAACATGATATTGACAGCCACCTCCTGGTCCGTCAAGTGGACTACGGGAAAGCATGGAGGAATTTGCGACCATACCCGGAGTCCACACGATCGGACATGCGAAAAACACTTATGCCTGTTGCTCCAATTATCCCTCGCTATAGGAAGCCATGGCAATAGAAATAGAAAGAAATTCGAAGTAACCATCAGTACAGAATAAAATGTCATATCTATCATGTAAAATCGTATATATATATATATATAATATATATATATATATATATATTACATTTTTCCCAAATTTTTATCTGCATCAAAATAACATCCAACTAACAAAAAACACATTCTATTCAACATAATATCACAGAAAATAGCTTTGTCTTACTACGGTATTCTGGCCAACTTTGGCTTTGACAAAAGCAATTTTCCGTTTATCTCATTTATTCGATTGTGTTCATAATTCTTTGCAGTAAACGGATTGTCTAAGTGATTTGCTGTTTTCCATCACAGCTTACGAGTTTTGATAACATGCCATTTGTATGTGAAATTTTCAAATAGTCTGCTGTGCTTTATTTCATTTTTTATTTTGTGCAATTCACGAGCTTTTCATTTGCACAAACTTTGCATGGCATCTGCTGATGTGCATTTTGTAGAGCATACAGAATTCACAGAGAAAAACATGTGTGCAGGGAAGTGGAAGAGGGCGTGGCAATGACTGAGACAGGGACTGAGACGGGAGGCATGAATTCGTATGTTGATTTTCATGGTCTGTTGCTTGAGCACAAAAATGAAAACATTCCACTCTACGAACTTTTGCGAGCGTATCTTGTCTGCTCTATCCCTCTTGCACTCCCTATCTCTCTCTCTCCCTCCCTCTCTCTAAGACCTTTCTTGTTGGCATTTTGGGACAAGCATCTTTAACATTTAGCTTTAGCCAAAAATTATGCAAAAAATTGACAATGTCGATAAGGGCGCCAACAAGGACAACGACAACGACAACGCGCTGCGAATTTCTTGTCCTGCGAAACGTGACACAAGCGCAACGCACGAATTATTAATACAACAACAGGAGCAGAAGCAGGAGCAGGAGCAGGAGCAGGAGCAACAACAATTCGCAAAGGGCCCAAATGAGCGCCTTTTGGGTTAACAATAACAACAGCAGCAACAATCGAGCTGCAAACAAACAAGAAGCAAGTGCAGAAATCAAAAATTTCAGACGCTTCGTTAAACATTTATGCCGCCAACTGAAACTGAAAGGGGCTTGGCATTTGATCTTTAATTAAATTGTCATACGATTAATTTCTTTTGTTAAGCAATGCAAAATCGGAATCCCAATGGAATGCATTCGGGCTTCTCGGGTGTTGCTAACAACAGACGAAGTGGGAACTTTAATTAAACCTATTTATGCTACTTGTTGGGAATCCTTTGATATAATTTATGCATAAAATATTTCAGTCATTTAACCTTTTGCCGTAGCTAATGAAAGCATTTAATCGGATTGAAAATAAGAAAATAGGAAAAATTACTTTAATGTAAGAATGTAAACGTTTGAGTGTCACAATTTAATATGTAAACTCTGTTTAATCTAGTGAACAGCAAGAGCCGAACCTTAAATATCCTAGCAGACATTAAGCAAATATTATATTTTTGTTTACAGAAGAGCTTATACCAAACATTGAATACTCAGTTAACGATGTAACTTTATGGGAACTTTATGGAACTATATAATCTATGTAGTATAATATTATTGGACTATATTTTGTTCTTTCTCTGGGCATTTGATTTAGCTTTGTCTTTTTGTCTATATATAAAATGAATTCAGCTGGCAAGGCATTACATTATATGTACAGCCTGCCTGCGGCATTCATCCAAATTGGAGTAGGATTTTTAACCATATATAAAGATAAAGCATAAAGCTATGTCAACATTCTATGTGCTGCCTTGCTTAAGTTACAAAATAAAAGTACGCTCCCTCAGAGTAAAAACATTTATTTCAAAATGTTTTGTTGGCTTTCAAATAAAGTAAATTGGAATATTTTAAAGTCTTTTGTGGAAATTGAAGTGTATTTACTTCTGGGACTGTGCTCGTAGATCACCAAATTTGGTTGCTTGTCAGTTGGCAAGTGGGCAGCACAGAAGCAAACACACTCACACACAGACACACACACTCGCTGGGAGCCAGACAAAATGGGCGCAAGGATAACTGCGTACAACATTGCGTATGCGCGTTGCCTCCGCAAATGTAAATGCGAATGCGAATGCGAAAAGGAAGGGGAACGGGAACGGGAAAAGGAATGGCAATGGGAGTGGGAATGTCATACGACTGTAGGGGAAGTGGGTGGATTGGGCTGCGCTGTGCTGGAATGCAAAGAGTCGTACATTTATTGCAACATATAAAACATTATTTTGCATGGCCTCAAAAAAGAGCGGCGCATAACCGACATACACAAAAAAAGAGAGAGAAAAAAAAGGAGGAGGCAAAAAAAGCAGCAGAAAAGCGTAGCGCGCGTTGGAAAATTGCAGCAAGGAAATGCGACGTCGCTGATGTCGCTTACGATGTCCTGACTGCAGTTGCGATTCTCATACAAAGTGGCAAGCGAATAAATAAAAAATAATACAAATGTACGTTGCTTGCGACATTAGTGCCTCTGCCGCTGCCGCTGCTGCATTTAAGGAAGTTACAGAGCGACCGCCGTCGCGTCGCGCAGAGTCGCCAAAGGACTGGCAAGTTTGCCGCCCTTCATTTCCATGCGCCGTGCCAGGGCAAGGAAACGTGCCGTAAACTACAGCAGACAATCAAAATGCATTCATGTGCGCTTATTTAACGTTATTTATAATCAAACCAGCTGCAACCCTTACCCGCCACCGCTCACCCCCTTAACTACTCCACTACTTCCCAACTCAATGCACCACCCACTGAAGCCCTTGCCTGCTGTGCTCGGGTAGTTCTTTTCATTTGGCGTTATTCATTCGCTTGCCATTCATTCAGCAACCAAATTCCATTCAATACGAATTGTTGCCAGCCATCAGTCGCACAGAATTTCCATTTGCCTCGCAATTTCCACGCCTTGACTTGCCGCAGCTCGAGCATTCCTTAGGGGCTGCACGAGTCCTTGCACCCAGGCAAATGCCAGGACCGTGTCTACCAACAACGAATTCGTTGGCCTGAATGCCTAGCTATAATAATAATAATAATAATAATAATAATAACAATAAGCACACGCTGCCTGCAGCGCTTTATACAAAGCTTCAAGTAACGACAACAATTTTCCATTTTAATAAGCATCATAAAACCGAATTCAAGAAATATTATGAGCCAATAGCCGGAGCTGATCTTTGTGCCTTAGCAACAAAGCTTAAAGCCAGCTTACAGATTCTAAAGATGCTTTTGATAATTCATTTGCGTTTGTTGCAACTATTTTTAGCAAACAATTTAAAGATTTGTCAAAAAAATTCATTATCAAATTTAAATGTAAAATAAACAACATATAATCTTTTTAATCCTAATTATTTTAATGAAATTACACGTCTTAAATATTTTAAATGGTGATGAAATCAGTTTCTTGAACGATATATTTTATATAAACTATTATTTTTGCTTTTATTATTTATAAATTATTAATATAGCTGTAAAACTTCTATAACACTGCCGAGCTGAACTCATTTACTTGGCCTTTGCTCTGATTTTCCCTGAATTTCTGTGAGCTATAAAATGTATTTCAAATCTGATTCCACTCTCAATAAGAGCTCTTAAGCGAAATAAAAGTAAGCAAGTGGCATAAATTAATTAAATGCAGGAATACCCCTAATACACAGTTGGAGTGGGTCTCATTCTGTTGAATCTTAAGGCAAAAATATGCCGAAATGTGAAAAGTTAAGTAAAAACTCCGAGCAGCAGCTGATGTTGTGCGTGCGGTGTCTGTGTGTGGGTGTTAGAATTCTCATTTCTACTTTCATATATACATATATAGTATGCTTTACTTTTCTTATTTTTTGGTTGTTTTGTTGGCAGTAAACAACTGAAGCCGAACACAACGAATTGTACAAATACGTACGCAGGCACACAAATGCGTGTAGCATACTTTTTGGGGCCGCACTAATAGAATGCCAATTGGCAGAAGTAGCGACCCAAAGGCATGCGTGCGTAAGAATGAATTGAAATAATTTTACAACGTTTTCATGTTGTTTCATTTGCCTTGGCATTTTGTGATTTGCCCTCTTGTTCTTGTTGTGCCATAATTTAAGCACGACTTGAACAAAAATATACAAAATTACTAAAAGGTTTAAAGGGCCAGCGATTCACGCAAATACTTAACCCAATCAATGAGATGTTTCGCTCAAATAATTATTATTAAATTAAATGTGGTAAAACGGCCTTCCAATTAACATCAAATAATATAAATAAAAAATATAATACAATTCTATAATTTAATTTGCCGTTTCATGTGTAATTAATGCTTGAATTTTAATAAATATTAATTCATATCGTTGTCATATATAATATATATAGATATACACATATATAACAAATTTTTTATTCAGCATTGCAAATTATTAACATGCCACGCATTTGATTGACGTTTTTTTTTTTTTTTTTTTAATTTATAATTTATGCGTGAAATAATTTTTATGATTTTTTTTTTTTATTTCATATTTATTTGTATAATTTAATTGCGATTTATTTACATTAAATTAATTTATAAATGAAAAAAAGAAGAAAAACGGACTAATTGTGATAATAATAAATAAAATATTTATTTAAAGTGTTAACAAAAAAAATATTGTTTTATGTTATTTGATGATGAAATGATTTAAAGAATGCAAAATATTAATACCGTAGTGGTATGAAAAATGATAATGATTAACTTCAAAGACAAATTTTAAGTTTTTTATTTTATTCAAGGTACGCAAAATGTATTAATATTTGTTAATAAAAATTATTTAAAAAAATAAACATAATTGTATTATTTAAACGAGAGATCAAATTTGAAATATAGTTGAGTATTAGGCAATTATTTTTAAATATCAATGAACATAATAAATATACAGTAGAATGGGATTCACAAAGCTGCATAAGGAGGCCATGTAAATATTTACATATCTAGCGTGTATAAATTTTCTACAAATTTAGTTTAATTTAGATTACTTTCTACGTTACATACTCACATATACATAAATAAATAATCACACATTAAGTTGAAATAGAAATCAAAATAAAATAACAATCAAAACTAAAATAATCAAATTGGATTATTCAAGGCTTAATGCCAGTCTAGACTTTACGCCAAAGTAGCTTATACTAAACAGAAACAGAAACAGAAACAAAACAAAGCCGATATTAATTTCAATAAATGATTAAAATGCAAATGGCTAAAGCATTTCGAGTAAGGCACCAGCCAAGGACTTGAGCTCTTCCGTAGTCGGGCTCAGATCCAAGCAAGGCCCTAATAACAAGTGTGTGTCGCAAAATGGAGAGTTCAAACGTTGGCCACACTGGCCACGCCCCCTAGGCACCTGGTGAGAGGTAACAAGCGTTTTATAAATGCCCACAACAATCGCTGTACAAGGACTAGTCTGGTCTGCGGGTTAAGCTCAAAGTTCAAAGCAAATTGTTACGGAAGGCAAGAATCAACATTATCATTAGCAAGAGGGAGGACGATAATACTACGGAAAGACAACCCGCTATAGGATACTCATTTCAACAAATGCAGACGCCAAGCGAAAGGTTCACAATACACACCCACACACACAGTGTCATTATGTGTGTGTGTGTGTGTGTGTGTGAGAGAGAGTATTGGTTATATAGAACTTTTTGACTGGGGTTGGGCAGCAGGCGACTTGACAACGCACAGCATTCGCATGTCGCCTGCTGCATATTAATGAAGTGGCTGCCACAGCCACAGCCACAGCCACATTCAAGCAGGATGTGGGGCGGGCGCCGCTCGAAGCACTCATCAATTTCTCAATATTACGAATTTGGTTGGCACGAAAGAAAAAAAAGCAACAACAACAAAATCTGCATATGAACCGCAGGGCCACAAAATTTAGCAGATAAATACCATAATATATATATATATATATATATATATATATATATATATATATATATATATATATATATATATATATATATATATATATATATATATATATATAATATATCTTATAATATAAATAATCAAGTGCGTGTGTTTCAATATTTGTGGGCCACAATTCATGGGCCGTAATGCTTACCAGAATTATGCAAAGCGTTTAACATGCTCAACCGCCTAGACGCTCAGTGGCTTTAAGCTCCAACACTTTGGTTTTGCCTGTTAGTTTTCTTGTTTAGCTTTTTCTTTGTTTTTCGTTTCTTTGCAGTTTTGTTTTGTTTTTGATTTTCCTTCCTTTTTTTGCTGCTCCTGTTATTTGCACTTCACTTGTAATTCACATAATTTTCTTGCTTTAGTGCACACACACGATCGCGTAATTGTTGTCGCTGTTGCCGCCTTGAGGGCAATGGCAGCCACGGCGTATACGTAACGTAATTTGCTCGTCTACGTGCGTGCGTGTGTTTATAAATGTGTCTATGTGTATGTGTGTTTGTGTTTGTGTTTGTGTCAGAGTACGAGTACGTAAGCGTAGGCGAGTGTACTTGTGAACGAATGCAACACGTGTGGTTGTTGAAAAGCCGCGCGATTGGCACACAACTCATCCGGCCGACGCACGAAGTTGAACTAAAACTGAAACTGAAACTGGCGACAAATGTGAGACTTAACTCGCCGCACAGTGGGACGAATGTCCCATACGACACGAAGACCGCACGAAGTGAACAGGACGAGCTCAATATTTGAGTGCCAGCACTCAACAGAGAGCAGAACATTTTCCTCTTGTTTTTCCGCCTGTGAATGAGGCTGCTGCCGGCTTCTGAGTTAGATAAGAGGAATACGAAGACGCGTCAAGTGAGCAGTTGCAATCAAGCAAGGCAAAAGCTGGGCACTCAATTATTTATGGACTCTTCCTTCAATTGGAAACTCTATTAATTATTCCATCAGCTTCAGTCATAGGACTTCATTACCATTTTACCACTAGTTTGACCCATTATGGAAAGGATAAGTGGAGTCCGTCTCGAAGAGAGAGTCTCTTTCATTTACTGTACGAAATTAATCTCCATAAATATTGGGAATTTTTTCGGCTCGTTTCATCAGCTGTTCTGTTAGGCTGTTGGCTTGAGTCCTTCTACGTTGCTGGAGGTCAGGCATGTTTTCAAGTGCTTTGTTATTGTTGATAGTGTTTACAATGGCAACCAAAGGGAGGCATGCAGCTTAACAGCCAGTCTTTTATGTGCTTAACGATTCGGTTTTGCAGCACTCAAATCCTACTTATCATAATTTGATTAATACATGTTTGCCTGCGTATATTGAATATGTTTAGACGGTGCACAGGCTTAGTTTCACTAACTTAAAATATTCATATAATAATTAAAACAATTAGACTCCTTTTGTCTAATGTATTCTAATATTTTAAATATTTTAAAATGTATTCTAATGCTTTAAAGGTGTATCAAATTATATAAGAAGAAAAGAGACCGACTGCAAAATACTATTCACGGTCCCACTAATCGGACCATACAATCTAAAGCTCTAGCACCAAATCTCTGGAAAAACTTATACACACTATATATTATATTATATTATATATATGTAATGGAATTTTTTGTACAGTACAAAATTAATAATTAATAAATAATTCAAAATTAATAATTAATAAAATTTGAATAAAAAATTAATAATAGCTAACAGTTTATATCTTTCACTTCATTTTATTTATTAACTTGAAATATGTCGAACCTTTTTATAAATAATATAATTATAATTATTTAAAATAATAATAAGTTTTATAGTCGAGTCCCGATATTTCTAAATGGATTTACAGAGAAATTCAAATTATCGAGATTTTCATTAAAAATTAATAAATTTTTTTTTTTTTTAAATCATTAAATAAAATTATAATAAAAAAAATCATAATTTTTAATAACAAAATAAAACATAAAATTTAACCAATTGCTCGCTTTTGCTTTTGTGCAAAAGCGAGAAATTGTTTAAATTTTATGTTTAATTTTGTTATAAAAAATTATTAATTTTTTTATTATAATTTTATTTACTGTTCAATTATGATTTAATATGAAAACCGTAAAACTTTATCAATTTGCCATTTCTAAGACCTGATGTTGCGCTTAGCATAAATCTCAACAAACCTAATTAAAACAGTGTGAGAAACGGAATATTCACAGCACAGCGACATTAAGACGGTATAGCTGTTTGAAAAAAGTTTCAAATTGCAACACGAATCATAAGAGGTTACGAAAACGAAATTTCAATTTATAAGAGGCTTAAAATTCTATGAGTTATGAAAAAGACTACGAATTAACGAGGGTACCGAAATGTATGGACTTTTTACAAAGTAACGAATTTTTTTAAAGGAGATAGAATTTTTTCGATTATTTGCGATTTTTGATTTAGCGGGGTACAAATTATCGAGACTCGACTTTATTATGTTGTGCACATTTCTTTCTGTTTAATTTCAAATTCAAATTACAGCGCCACAAGCAGAACACACCAAGCAGTTCAGAGCAGTGCAGTACAAATCAAGCAGTCAAATACCATGCAAAGCTATGTAAGCTCAAATAAGCTATACCGTAACAAAGACGTAAACCAATTGGAAAGCTTCGTCTTGAGCTTTTAGATACTAAAAGCTTTTTGGTATTTTGCATTTAGGCACAGAGTTGTGAGCGTATTTGACAACACCGTACGACCTCCAAACAACCTTTTGACGTTTCGCTTGCCTACGTTTGGCTGTCTTTTTCTTATTTCGCTTTGGAATTTCTCGCGAGCCGAAAATAAAAGCGTCGCCAACTCAGCTCCAGTGCAGCAGCAGCAGCAGAGCCAGCCGGTAGCCAAACAGCAGAGAGCGGAGCAAAGCAACCGAAAACACCCACACAGTTTTATTTTCCAGATCGGTGAGTGTGTGTCTGTGCAAACGTGTGTGAACAAAAATAAAATAATAGATTTAAATTTAATAAAAGCAATTGAGGAAAATAAGTGCAGTTCGTAATCTGGTTATATCAGTGCAAGGCTTTTTCATTCTCGACCCAAGTTGGTTTCGTAATCGCTTTTTTGCAGTTTCATTAAGCTGAAAAAAAGTTACAGAAAGCTCTCGCAGTTTGCCTGCATGTGTGTATGTGTGTGTGTGTGTGTGTGTGTGTGTGTGCTATTTGCTAGACTGGAATATTTTCTAATTAGAATGAATTTCTTATTAGTTAAAAGTTATACTCATTTTATGATTTCCTCTTGAACTTTCTACTGATTCCATTGCTTATCGCAGCAAACGTCGTTGACCTATGCAACTGAATACTGATAAGAAACTTGAGCACGCACTCAGCTATCGTATAACGGTTCTAGCTATTGCATTGCCGGTCTAACTGGTTAAGCTTGCCTCCCCCACCCACAGTCTAACTAGATTTTCACTCTTGGCAGCGCTTCAACTGCAATTTGCTTTATAAATAGTTGCCACAAGTCTTATGTGCACGAATATAAATACATATGTATATGCATAGTATATATGCTAAGCGATCATGTATAATTGTCTCTTTGCGTCTGTTCGTTTAGTTTTCAATTAAATGCCGTCATTGCGGCGTGTTTATTGACATCGTCAATTGACATTTGCCTTTCGAATGTGAGAAACCTTTTCTTCTGGCACATGATAACAATTAAGAGCTGAGAGGGAGAGAGACAGAGATAGATGGGACGAGGGAGATGAAAAGTAGAAGAATAAATGTTTTTTACTTCAGCAAATTTAGCATAGCATAGCATAGGAAGGAGATAAAAAGAGAGTGAGAGGGGGCAAGAGTATAAGTTCAAGAATATTTTAGGGAGAGTATATGGTGAGTGTAAGCAATTAAAAAAAGATCGCCAACTACCCTTAAATTGAAATGCGTAAAAACAAGTTTTTAATTTTGATTATTGTTGCTTTTAAAATTATCTGCAGCATAAAAAAAGCTATATACATTTATATGCCATATGTATATACATAATAAATATTAAGGTTTCACTTATTTAGATTACAAAAAATACAAATTAGATGCTTCTATATAAAATTGAAAGAAGGCATAGAAATAGAATGAAATACAGCAGATATGAAAAACAAAATATAGGAGAACTTATATATATATAAATATACATTATATATATGTATAAGCAATATATATATATATATATATATATATATGTATATATATATATTTTTTTTTTTTTTTTTATATGTTATTGTGATATATTGTTTTCATTTTGGCTTTTTTTCAAATTCAGTTTAACTTAGTTTTGGTTTTCTATATCTTTCTACCTTATTCTATTCATTCACAATATAACGCCCTTTCAACTCTCCCTCTCTCTTTCGCTTCCTCTACACACACACTCTCTTTCTCTCGCTCTCTCTCTCTCTCTCTCTTTCCTTATCTCTCCCCCCTCTCAACTGTCTTTCGCCCTTTGTACCATGAGTTCCTTTTGGATCTGCTGACGCAGTTCGTATTTATGTTCTTTTGACCTATTGCTACTTGTCTGGGAGGCCGGGCCTGTTATTGATACCCCGCTGCACACACGAGCAGCTCCAATAACATCCTGAACGAGTCTCGATGGGCGATAACAAAATCATAACGCATATTGTCTATATGAAATGTGGCGGGGGGCTCGATTGCTTGTTTTTATTTTTTTAGTCGAAGGTTAAATATTAAACCGCCTGACAACATCAAAGGCAGCGGACGATTTCGATGCTTCCAAAGTTTCCATAATTTTCGAAAAATTTCATTTTGTTTTTTTCGGTTTTTTATCAACTTGTCTTTTATTCGTAGCTGCTGTCTTTATGTGATATGTGTGCACATGTGTCTTTTTATTTTTATAAATACACACACATGCACATACATATGCAAACGAGTATTGTTTGCGTATTTCTTTTTTTTTTCTGACAGAATAAATTTGTGTTATTGTTGCTTTTGTACTTTTGTTGCTATTACTAGTCTCTTCTTTGTTTTCATATAATTATTCGTAGAGTTTTCATTATTATAGCGACATTTCAGTTTTCGATCGATAACCGGCTCGTGTAGGTGTGTGAAAAAAGTTAATCAGCTTTCGAAATTAACTAAACGAACCTTTATAGTAATATATAGTGCATTGTTCCAAGTGAAGCTCCTAAATTATCTCATATATTTTAAAGTCAACAAATGCACAGCTGCAATTTATTGCCCTGCCGTTAAAGTTTTAATCAGTTTTTTTATTTATCTATAAACATATATACTTTGCATATATGTATATGTGTATATTGTATACCTTTTTTTGCTGTAGTGAGTGCTTTTCAATGTCAAACAAGTCAAGCATCCTAGCAACTTTTTAGTATCTAAAACTTTGTTTTTACTATGTCCGTCTCGCTCTTCTTATTTCTTTCTCTATCTCTTTCCCCTCCCCCCCCCCCTCTCTCTCTCTCTCTCTCTCTGTTTCTCTATCTCTCTCTCTCTCTTTGTGCCACACGCGCTTTTTGATTGTTTCACCGTTTCATAAGCAACACGTCACAAATTCGCCTCGGCAACATGTTGCCTCTGACCTTGTTCAATGTCAAATTTTGTAAGCATGCGCCGCACACGTCACGCAGCGAAAGTGAAAGTGCACGTCACAGTTGTCGACTATACGACTCGACCCACCGCTCTCTCATTCGCCCATTCGTCCCCTTCGCCCCCCGCCCACGTCCCACTCGCTTACTTCCCTACTCTTACTCTGCTGAAATGAGTCTTACATTTGCCCTCTCTGAATTGCCGCGCTCAGCGCTCTGATTACATCAGACGAGGCTGCAGTTGAGTTCGCAGTCGGGTCTTGGCTCAGTTGCTCAGAAAGCATTGTCGAGGTTGGTTGATCTGTCCGAGGGAAAAGAAAAATTTTAAATAAAGAACTGTGCGATTAGTGACTAATGCTAACTAATTAGTAAAGTGTGTTGAAATAGGGTAGCTATTGTTGTGAAACTGTGATGAGCCCTGCCGAAATCTTGCTCAACTTTTACCGACCTTGAATTCATTTATTAATTTTGTGTGAAATTTAAAATATATTTGGAGCATTTTGCACAAATATATATAAGTAATTTATGTTTGTATATATACCTTTTATATATAAACTAAATTACTTACATATATTTCGTTTATATATTGCTAATTAAACGAATTTTTGTACGCATTGCAAACAACTTTTAACAAAACCTCCAAAAGCTTTTGCAACATTATTGCTTCGGCATAAGCAACATTTGCTGTACGTCATATACATGCATTTAGTGTGTGTTTACTGAATAAAAACCATACAAAAAGTGAACCTAATAGAAGTGAATATAATTTTTATATTAGTATTATATTAGTATTCTATTATATAGAATGCAGTATAGCTTTAGCTTAATTTCTGCGAGTAAAACTGCTTAGAGACATTGCTGCTAGCTCTGCTCAGCAACATTTTGTGTGCAGCGCGGCTTGGCAACATTGCTGCTAACGCTGTTCAACGCAACATTTTGTGTATATGCGTGAGAAATGTTGCAAGCAGAGCAGGCAACTGCAAGCGTGCGCTCACGCTCTTCTCTGTTCAGAAAGAGATAGCGAATGAGGAAGAGAGAGAGAGGGAGGGCGATGTAGTTATCGAAAACAGCTGTTCATTTGCAAAGCTTTCAAAACTTTAAAGCCCATTTGATTGATAGATATGTATTTTATATATAAACATATACAGTTTACGGACAGATATCGCATTTATGTAGTAACAAATTTATAACATTTTGGTTGAGTTATACAAAATTGCCATATATATGCTCACATAGACCGCAATTCACAAAACTATCGAAATTCTTAGTAGAGCGAGAACGCACTTATATTCTTACAATTTAGATCAAAATGCATATTTACACATATCGTTTGTTGCAATCAGTTTATTGCATTAAATTACCGATCCGCAATAACTCACAAAATCAAACTCAAAATGGACCATTTCAGAACTATAAGCAAGTATCAAAGATGACCACCTACTTCAATTATCCCAGCAAGGAGCTGCAAGATGAGCTCAGGTCGATCGCCCAGAAGATCGTTGCCCCCGGCAAGGGTATTCTTGCCGCCGATGAGTCTGTCTCGACCATGGGCAAGCGCCTAAAGGACATTGGCGTGGAGAACACCGACGAGAACCGTCGCGCTTACCGCCAGCTCCTGTTCACCACTGACGATAAATTGGCCAACAACATCTCGGGCGTCATCTTGTTCGACGAGACTGTGTACCAGAAGGCCGATGATGGCACTCCCTTCGTCCAGCTGTTGAAGAAGAAGGGCATCATTCCCGGCATCAAGGTCGACACTGGTGTTGTCAACCTGATGGGCTCTGAGGATGAGTCGACCACCCAGGGTCTCGATGATCTGGCCAAGCGTTGCGCCAAGTACAAGCAGGAGGGATGCGACTTCGCCAAGTGGCGTTGCGTCCTCAAGATTGGCAAGAACACCCCATCCTACCAGGCCATCCTGGAGAATGCCAATGTGCTGGCCCGTTATGCCTCCATCTGCCAGTCGGAGCGCATTGTGCCCATCGTGGAGCCCGAAGTGCTGCCCGATGGTGACCACGATCTGGATCGCGCCCAGAAGGTCACTGAGACCGTTCTGGCTGCCGTCTACAAGGCCCTCAACGACCACCACGTCTACCTGGAGGGTACCCTCCTCAAGCCCAACATGGTCACCGCTGGCCAGGGTGCCAAGAAGAACACACCCGAGGAGATTGCCCTGGCTACAGTCACGGCCCTCAGCCGCACTGTGCCCGCCGCTGTTCCCGGTAAGGAAAACGTGATATAAATTCATAATCTAGTACCCGATTGGCTAACCGCATCTTTGCTGTGCACAGGCATCACCTTCCTGTCGGGCGGTCAGTCCGAGGAGGAGGCCTCTGTCAACTTGAGCGCCATCAACAATGCCCCAGCGCCCCGTCCCTGGAAGCTGACCTTCTCGTATGGTCGTGCCCTGCAGGCCTCTGTCCTGCGCGCCTGGGGTGGCAAGAAGGAAAACATTGCCGCTGGCCAGCAAGAACTTATCAACCGCGCCAAGGTGAGTTCCAAATGTTATGGTTAAATGGAGTCTGGGCTTAGCTTTAGTTTGGGTTCGTGAAGACATTGAATGTTCACCAGGGGCTGTAGGGTGCTAGCAGAAAATTTACATTAACCCAGTCATTAAATAAGCCTCATCAACCCATCAATCCTCACTTAGGCCAATGGAGATGCCTCACATGGCTGTTACAAGGCTGGCTCCGTTAAGGGAGCCGCCGGAGATGATGGGCTTCATATCGATAATCATGCGTATTAAATGCTTTCGGCTGAACAAGACAAAATCGAACTGAGACTAATGGATTACTGTAACCCAAGAATCTTGTAACCTAGACGATCGAAAAGATCAAGATCTTCTATCAAGCGTACTTCTAACCAAGTGTAAAGAGCCAAACTGTAATCTGAGATCGTAGTGATATTCTTTTCATGATCATTTTCTAATTTTTCGTAATATTTGTCAACATAAATCTATAAGATTTTTTGAAAATTTGGTATCCATGATAAATATTTGATTATTGAATGTTTAATAATCGAATATTGCGCTGTTTTATTTATTATCACTTACCTATCCCAATGTAACCTAGCCTTGTGCATGAAATTGAAAAATTCAGTTCCAAAATTTTTCATTTGCTTTGCATCATTTCTAATAATATTTTAATTATTATTAATATGTAAATATTTTTCACTACATACTAATTTCTCTATTGCTTAAAATTATAACTATACACCTTTTTTACTAAATAAAATTTAAAAAATAAATAAATAAAAAAGAAATAAATAAAAAAGAAATATTTTTCTCCCTTCATTTTTATTAATTTATGAGTTTTCAATATATTAATTTCTGCATTTTTTATTCAACAATATATAAAATTTTTAAAACATTTTTCATTAAAATAAAATTGGAAAACATTCACAATTATTTTTTTCATTCAATTTATCATTTATTAATTTTATGCTCTCTGCATTTTGCTTTTATGTTTGTAATTCGTTTTGCACGCTCTTTTTTCAATTAATCCCTAAACCAATTCCTGCTTTCCCTCTTCTGTTTCTGTTTATCCTTGCAATCCTTAGGCCAATGCACTCGCCTGCCAAGGCAAATACGTGGCTGGTTCGATTCCCTCATTCGCGGCCTCAACCAGCTTGTTTGTTGCCCAGCACAAGTACTAAAAACAAAACAAAACAAATGCATCTCTTAACGGCTGCAATCAGAATCCAATTGGCTTAACTGTGCTGCGCCCTAACTCGAACACATTCCTCAAAGATCAGCGCCACAAAAACTATGGAGTTACACACTTTACACCTTATATATCTACACCTATATCTAGAATTTTAATAATAAACATAAAACTATAAAAATTTAATATAAATTCAATTTTTTGACATTTAAAACTTTTCGAAAGTCAAGAAAGCAAATGCGAATAAAAAAAGAAAATATTTTATGTTTTCAATTATTTAAATTTAAAAATGATTATTTGTTTTTTTTATTATTATTATTTTTATTAAATTTTATTTTTACTTTAAATACCGTTATTTTAAACATCAGGAAAAACGTTTGTTCTACTCTTAATTTAGATACATTAGAATATCTTTTTTTTATAAGGATACGCTTTGATTCTTTATCTTTTGCACTTAAACTTTTCTAGTTACTGTCAAACTGTAAAATATTTATTTTATTGATACAAAATCTCCTTGCTCTTCAAATTTGTATTTTTAGTTAAGAATATCCTTTTAATTGTTAGATATTAGCTAAGTTTATTTTTATTTTTAATGCTTTAGCTGCTTTGCTTTACTGCCAGCGCTTGTAAAACTGTACAGATAGCTGTGCCTTCCGTAACCATTCATTATTTTGACAAAGCAAATTGCAGCCAGTCTATTCTAGAATCAACTTTCAAGCATATACACACACACGCACACAGAGACATTACGGATGACGAAGCTGATACAAAATTACAGGAATTACGTTCCCGAATAGAGCTTGAGGCACTTTTGTCCCTTTGGGCCTGGCACAGTTTGCAGCGCAATTAACCGCAATCGAGAAAACTTTTTACTTTAAAAGACTTGAAAATTGAAATTACAAACAAAAAGTGGGTGTGTATATTTAGGGGTTATGCTTAAAAGTTTGGAAAATAGCCTCTGGTAAGGCTGGGCTTCAACTTTCTTCTGCTCAGGTTACGGTTCAGTGAGCATTGTCAAAAATCGCAGGGGAAGTTGAAAGTTTAAGATGTAAAGTTCGGGCTTAGGAATTTGTATATTGAAACTTGAAACGTATTATTTTAATGGCAAATTAATTAACATTTTCTCCCATCCTCTTTCTCCCTCTCTCTCTCTCTCTCTGTCTCTCTCTTTCTCTGTCTAATTTTCAGGCTAACGGCGATGCCTCTTTGGGCAAATACGTTGCTGGCAGCGCTGGTTCCGGTTCCGGTTCCCTGTTCATTGCCAACCACGCCTACTAAGGGGGCAGCAGCAGATCATAAAAACGCAAATCGCCGAGAAAAAGCAATTTTCGTTTCTCTTTTTCGGTAATTTTCATTATTTATTTTCTAAGTTACCAAGCAAGCAAAAAGCTAAAAAGAAGGCAAAAAAATGTTTAAAAAAATGAACAGAATAATGTTTTGAAAAATGAAAAAATTATGTTTATTGAGACGCAAATTTACTTTTAGTTCTAAGCACAAAACAAAAACAAAAAACCCAAAATGTTGAAGTTATGCAAATTATATACATATATGTATATATATATTGAGATATATATATATATATACATGTATACATTATATGATTATTATAAATATTATGTAATATTTCAATGTTCGAAATCTACTTGCAACAAAAAGTAGCATGTCGTAAATCGTAATCGCAAGTCAAATAACAACAGAACATCAAACAACATCAAAGATTTTAAGCATTGAAATCACATGAGTTTATTATGTTTCTACTTACTCAATAATATTTTGCAATGTTTGTATACAAAAAGAAAAACAAAAAAAAAAAAAAAACGCTATGAGAAAAAATATTTTTCATAATTATTATTATTACACTTTATATTTATGATTATGATTGTAATTATTAAGTGAACAAAATGACGCAAATAAACAAACACAATCAAAATAAAAAAAAAAAACAAAATACCAAAAACTAACCCAAAAAAAAAAAGAAAAGAAAAACCAACAACAATAAGTCTACGACATATAATTTATATTGGCCCACAACAAGCCGATATACATATACACACATATACGCTATGAAAGAAAAATCATTGTTATTGCTATAGAAAATCAGAAATTATTAACCAATGAAAAGAGAACTTTATTAGCATGTTGACTTCTTAACTGTAGTTGGCAGTGGCTGCAAAACTGTACGCTGTGCATAGGGGCACTCGATTTTGCAGCCATTAATAACTGTTATAGTTACTATATATATATATATATATATATATATATATATATATATAAAGAGAGTTTATCGCTTGGTTCTACCGTTGAGTTCAAGAGCAACCTAAGCAAACAAGCGAATCACAACTAACCCCTTGTTTATATATTCTCGATATATAAATATTAATATATATGATTCATTTATTATTATGTGTTACTTCAAATTTCTTCTATCTATATTTATATAAATATATATGTATTTCTGCATATCGTTGTTAATCGCAAACATTTTAGATGCAACAAAGAGCATATAACCCTATTTATAAGCAAACAAATATTAGTTGAAGGAAATAATGACAAAGTGATTAAAATCTCATTTTTTATTATTTTCTTGAATCCAAAAAGCGAAACATACAATAATATCTTGTTATAACAGTAATAAGAACCAACAACCAGAACAACAACAACAACAGCATGTTTCACTTCATTAATTTATGGCTGAAATATAGAAAATTCGACAACAAAGATTATACAATAATAAAAAGCATGTATCTAAGGCAGTTGAACGAACATCATTCAATAAAAACTAAACCTTACACAAAAGAGCAAAAATACCAAAAATGTGTTTTGATTAACTAACGATACAAATGATTATGTTGCATACAGCAAGGCGAAGGCTATGAGGTTTACAAAACAGTTTGACAAGCACTGCGTCAAATATGTAACTTTAAGTGCATAAATTAAGTGTTAATAATTGTGCTTTTATTAATACTGTTGTTATCGTTGAATTTACCTTTCTAATTGATGTTTGGGAAATTTATAAGTGTTTGTATTTTAGAGATTAACTACAAAGTTACTGAAAATAAAGCCTTTGTAAGTCAAAGCCTATCTAACAAAATAGGTCTAAAACTTGTCTAAAGAGATATACGTGAATTGCCCAAAGTATTTATAAACGATATGAAGAAGTCTTCATCCAATTTCACACAATTTATGTTTATCTTTGTCTATCTAAAATCTTTATGTTTATGAATCTTAAAAGCGGGCGCGTGGTTTTAGAATATTTTATAAAACCATATGCTTAGCCATAAATATAGAGATTTTGTTTAGCAGCAAACATATTAATATCATTTGCACTTATGCATATTTCAATTGAATATATTCAACTTTGTTTTGTTGATGTCGAAAATTATATCGAATCAAAACTAAAAAGATCCTTAGAAATGGTCAAAGAATATTTTGGTAAAATATATCACGTACAAAATATAACAATCATATATTTGAATATATAAACTCAATAAAAGTTGAAGCTGATTCGTGTACCTGTCTGTCTTCCAAAACTAAAATACAATTTAAATTGTTTGATTTGTCATATACCTACGACAATTTAATATATATATCTTATTGCTAATTCATACCCAGTAGATTTGCCGACGAACCATAAAATATGATTAAATGTAAAACAATCGCTACAAAAATTAGTCAATTTGAATCTAAAAATTTATTATACATATATTTATTTATTTATTTATTTTTTTTTTCAAACTACAAACGTGTTTTATTTCAACACAAATTTGGCGCACAGAAAAATTCTACATTGCACTAATAACTTTCTAAAGTTTATTGTGAATTATAAATTTATATTGCTGTATCTGATTTGTATGCTTCTTTACTATATTTTCGATGAGCTTTAAATTACATTTTATTGATTGTAATTACCATTGACTTGAAACAATCACTCTCTGACATTTTATCACTAACTTACAAACTTCAAAGTGCGTTGAAGCAAAAGTGTTTGCTTCAGTGCAAATGTCATTTAATTGGATACTAAGAACACAGAGTGGCGTAGAAATCTGAGATAAGTACACTTCACTCGCTGGCTATTGATAGCAATCATAAATAAATCCTCTTCCGATTCAAGTTCTATGCAATTGGTGTGGCGCTTGTTTCCTGCTCTTTTCTTTTTCCTGCTGTTGCTTTGTTTTTTGTTCAACAAGTTCGACTTCCTTCAATCAGGTTGAAATTTAATTTCGATGAAATGTTTGCACTTTGGGGTAGGCAATACGTCTTCGTATCTGATGCTCTGCATATCTGCTATTTTATCGCAATCATTCACACCGACGAGATAGCTGGGCCAATGTTATACAGTGAATTGCCTTGGCGTGTGCCGGCTATCAATGTACTTGAGCTACAGGGCACAAGTTCAAGTCTGGGTCTAAAGCAATGAATGCATTTCAATAATCAAAACGTAGACGCGTTGCCCAGTTCTGGTTTTTCGAGCGCGTCTTCTTCAATTTTCATTTACAATTTCCTTCATTGCAAATGCAAATGTAAACAGACAAAAGGCAACGTAATCTGGCCAATGATTCGCAATTCAATGTTTTTTGCCATTTGTTGTAGGTTTGTTGCCGTGTCTGCAACTGCATCGAGTGCAAAGTTCCCTTAATCAGAATCAAATAAAATGCGCAATGACACGGCCACAGCGTGATTGAAAGAGATAGAATGACACCAAAAGTGAAAGAGAGAGGGAAAGACACGGCAACAGACACGGCGACGACAATCAGTGCCGCGACAAAAGCTGCTCCAATGCTGTCGCCCATATTTGACCACACGACACGCTGAGTTTAATTGTCTTGTTCTTGCACACTATCTCAAAGGGTATTACAGTTGTGAACCCATATATGTAACACCTGCATAGACTGGACCTTAGCTTGAGGGACTGAGCATAGATTTTGCTAAAGTTATTTCCACTTTTTCTTTCTAATTTTCAGTTGAGTTAACAAGTGGCATGGAATATATATAAATGAAAAAAAAAAAAAAAAAAAACGTTTTAGAAAACAAATATATACTTATCAAGTAAGTAAAACTTATCCAAAAACATATTATACAACAAATTTCATAATGGTGCAGTCTACATTGTTATATGCTTACTTTAATATTTTAAAAATTGATCAAAAACGAAGCAAAATATATGTCTTAAATAGATTAGCTACGAAGCATTAAAGCGTATTTGCTCTTCGCCCCACCAAATTCACTTTTTTCTTTATCTCTTTTTATTCGTATTTTGGTTGTTTGTTGTTGTTGACGCTTGCTTTGGGTTCTGCTTGGTAGCTCCTTGATGAACCGCATTCAACAGAGTTTTTGAACGTTTATTGCTGGCATCATAAATTATTGAAATGACTTTATGAGCAATTGTAATACAGCTCAATTCGAGCAATTTGTCTTGCAAATTATTGTTTAACTCATCCAGGTCAATGCATCCGGATAAATGAAATGAAAAGGCCATGAGAACTTAATTTTCGCAAATACAAGAGGCTCCATATAATAATAAATATATTTTTATACTTTATAATGCTTCAAATAGAGGTTTTCATATTCCCATACCATGACTTAAGACACTGTCCACTTTTCACGGGCTTCATTGCAAGCACATATGAAAAATGTAAATTTGAGATCTCTGCGTATAGTAATATTATCCACACGCCTTTGACTTGCCAACGCCACAAAGGACCACAAATTTAGCAGCTTGCCACCTGCACATTGATGGCAAATTGAATACTTTTCGTACGCCCAATGCAATCGCACAATGCCACAAAGCGGACTGTTTGAATGCTGTCACCGTATGCTGGTAGACTACATACGGAAATGTCAACAATTCCGTTGACAATGCTATCAGCTGTTGGTGCCAGCCAGCCAAACCCGACCATTTGGTGCTGCAGCACAAAGATTGTTCACAAAGTAGAATTAATTGTATTTGCATAGCATGTAAACATCATCACTTCGTTGGCAGGATCCGGCTGGCGGTCTGGCTGGCTGGCTGTCTGGCTGTCTGGCTGGATGGTTGGCTGGCTGACCCCCTCGATGTGTCCCTTTTATTTGCTGGCAATGTCAGGCTTTTGAAACATTTTCTAAACTGCACCTTCTGCCACCCATTGAATGTCACCGGCAATCCGCTGTGTGTTGGGCTGTGCCACAAAAGGCACGTCATTGTATCCTTTGGCTTCCTGTGGCGCGATTGCCATACGGGCGTGTATTTTGAGCTGCGACGCTGCTGATTACGCGCCTGGCACACACACGCATTCACACACCCACACAGCCACACAACACACAACACACAACAGGGCACACACTACCGCGCAATACATGTCATGGCACCGAAAAGGAAGTGGAAGAAAAATCGCTTCAGAATGCTGCGACATCAACGTGTTGAGCCGGAAATTGACACGCCGTGACACACACTGGGTGCACCTCGATCCCACAACTTACAACTACACGCGCCTCGCTTAGAGGAGTCTTTATGTCATCGTGTGCCTTGAGATCTCAGCAGCAGATAGAGCTTTACATAATTTAGACGGCGGCTTGTGGGACGCCAATTAACTGCCTTCCCCAAAAATTGATTACAAAATCATTTTATGGCCTGCATTAAATATCACAAATCACCTTTACGAACTTTGCCTTTACGCACTTTACGTGAGAAAACATGATATGCTGCCAGTGCATCCCCAACTGTAGGCATAATTGCCAATTGGTTTCAGTGCGCTCCGTGTTCATTCACATGCAATTTCTAATTAGTGGCAAACGTCACTCGGGGGTCCAAAAACAGAGCTGAATGCCAGCTACCGCCAACGCAGCGAAAATTGCCCGAGTTGCCCACGACTCCCACATCTCGCAGTTTGACAGCTAAGTGTATTCCCCACCGCTCTCCACCACTCTCCGCTGCCCAACACTGCTCTACACTGCACTTAAGCTAGCCACACAAATTCACACTGTGCATCACGGGCAGCATTAACTGTTCAGGACTAGAGCTATTCGCTAAGCCTCGCTAATACTGAGTGGGCGCCAACATGAGCGCATTTTATGATTTAAAAATAAATTCAAACTCTGCTTTAAAATCGGCTTAAAAAGAAAAATGCATTACTTAAAATAAAAACTGATTTTTATTATAAGCCCTCTACCATAGTAGTTCAAAATGACTTACGAAGAATATTCTCATTTAGCACCCAACAACACCAATTTTAGAAATTTAAGAGTACAATTTTTGTTAAACAATAGGGTTATATATTAGTAAGAGCCTTGAATGTAAAACAAGATTAAGCATTCATCACTGGTAGCAGAAAACTAGTTAAGTAAACTAACAAAACTAAAATTCCCCTGATGACCATAACTTGTGTTAATATCTATGTAGTTCCAGGTATAACAATAATATTACCAACACAATGAAGTTTTTTGATTTACCCTAGTTCATAGCAAAATATTGTTGGTCTTAATAGAAATTCTATAAACTATAATTTCAAGATTAGCTATATTAAAAATTTACAAAATTTAATAGAAAAAGGAAAAGTTGAACACATTAATTTAGGAAGGCTATACATAAAAACAAACTAAGGAGAATAAATTTGATTATAAAATCAAATATTAGCTATGATTTCTTCCAGTGCAACAAGCTACGTTCACAGCTGGCTACTGTCAGTGATTGCCCATAGATAATATAAATGCAATGATTTTATTAGGGCGAATTTCAAATATTGTAGAACAATAAAGCAATTACCATCCAATGCAGAAATTTACACCTTTAGAGTGGCTACTGAGCAAGAAAGAGAAATTTGTATTTTAATTGAAATTCTTATTGATTTCCCAATTATGGTTTATGGCTTAAACGGTTTATTATATTATAGTTTATAATTGCGACAATTTTCTTCATAATCTGCCTCTTTTAATAGCTCTATAGTGCCATATGCTTATGCTTCTTTTAGACCTATACAAGTTTAAATTACAAAACAAGTTTACAATAGTTGAAATTAGTCGAAAGTTGTACATAATGTCTAAATATGAACTAAGATTCCATATGATGTGACTGCCGCAGCAGAAGTCTGTAACACCAATCAAGATCATTGTCGAATTGGCATAGACAATGACTACGTCACACCATAAAACGCACCAAATAGTAATTTTTTGTGGTTGTAATAATGAGGTTTTGACGAACGCTTGTGGAACGCTCACTGCAGGTGCAATATTTAAATTTGATACCTGAAGGATCAGGAGCGTTTTCCAGTCCAGCATGGGTTTCAGAGTATGGGGGTGCTATTCTACTAAACTCAGTAGCCGTAAATTAACTTCAGCACATCGAAGACGCCAGTGCTAAGTTGTAAAGAGGTTTTGATGCAACATTTCATTTAAAAATTTCTATAATTCTAAAGTGTTGCTCTGCTTTAAGTCTATCCATAATGAAATGTCAAAGCTCTTTAACTTTATTATGTTCACTTATTAAGGTCAAGTAAAATTGAACATCGGATGATTCAATCACGTCAGCTCATACATTATTAATTCAATTATGAATGCTGTAACACATTTTTGGCTTCAGGCAAAAAGCTGACATTAAAATGAAATTTGTTGGAAAAAGGTTCAATTTCGTTTTAAGGAAACGTCATTGTGAAAAACTTTTTCCTAAAACTTATTATATGCAAAAATTGCTTCTTTGGCCAGAAATGAGAAACTAAATCCTTTTATCCACTGTACACGGAACAGAGCAAAGTCCTGTCAGTCGTCCAGTGCGTTTGTGCGTAAATCCATTCATGTGTGTGTGTGTGTGTGCAGTTCTTTTTGGGCCATGTGCATTGTTGCCAGCATGTCAGTGGATACCATCGTGGTCGTCGACGCGTCGCCATGCCGGCCAATGTGAAGGCCGATCGATCCATTTGGCTTGCCCGCTCAACTCCCTTGGCAGCACCCTTGGTGTTGCTGTTGTACGCTCGGCCATTGCATTGGCAATTTATGTTCATTGAGTTGATGTTGATTTGCGCGCGGCGGCATGATTTTTTAATGGAATGTAATTTTACTTTGGGGCGTGGAGTGTGCATTTTGGACTTTGCAGAGCGGCGAAACGACCAAATGTTCGAATGACTGTATGTCTGAATGTCTGAATGGACGAGTGGCGTGCACTCGATTGCATTTTAAGCGCTGCATTTGCTGGCCGTGTGCCAGAAACCAAAACCGGAAAGACAGCCCCCAAACCGAAACGAAACTGAAAAAAAACGTATATAAATCGTTGCCAACGCAATTTGCATCAGCTGTGCTGTTTGCTCTCGTCGCCGGCACACGCTGCGTATGCGTAATGTGATGAACACATTTGAGCTTCAACTGTGGCCAATTGGTTGCCAGGCTTTCAACCGAAATGGATACAAATGTTACTCTACGCACTGATTTGATTTGACTAAGTATACAGTAATGAGCTGCAAATAGCCACTTTAATTGGCTAATGTAATGCGATGAACATGAGTGACGGGATTAAATCCAAAAATATTGAAGCTTAAAAACACATGAAATTGAAACTGGCTGTTATCCTTCATATCTGTTAATATAAAAAACAATTTAATTTAATTTGCATAATATGATTACTTTGAAAGTATTTAATCCCAAAATTATTTGCCATTTGGGTTTTGTGCGGGGAATGCGCAGAATGCCAGGAAATATATTTTCATTGTTCTTTTACAACGTAAAATATTTTTATTATATTTCATTCAGCTTGTTGTCTGTTTGCATATATTGTTTTCTTTCAATTATTTTTTCCCACATTTAAAAGCAAATAAAAATAAATCAATTTCTATTCACGTAAGCAATCAAAGCATTCCAATCAGTCTGCCATTGACTAAAACTGTAATTGAAAGTCTAACTGACAATTTTAATAAAGTAATCTATAGTTTTGTATATAACATTCTGGGCTAAAACGAATTCAATTGCCAGCTTCGGCACAGTCGAAGACTGAATTTGAATTTACTTCCTGCATTAGCATTACATTAATTCATAGCTTGCCGCTTGAGTCTATTGTTTCAATTCATATGATTAGCAGCTTTTGAAAATCAAGTTTTGCTCAATTGGAGATATCCGTTGCGTGCAAATGTTATATAAGCTGAGTGCCCATAATGCATGTGTAAGGTTCAGCAAACATCGCAACAATCGAGACAGTCAGAGTCAAACACAGGCGCTCACGCTGCCAACGACTGAGTGAGTAGACTAGTTGACAGTAGACTAGTAGATATATATATATATATGTATATTTATAATGTAGTTTTTTGAGTACAAGTTGAAATGTTACAGTTGAGTTTCAAAAGTCAATTCAATTTTAAAGTGCTCGCTAAAATTAACACGGCGTAGCACACTTCAATGAGTTTGCATTCACATAAATCAATGCTCTCAGTAGAGAACCAACCTGGCCGTTGCAATTGACCCCGTCAGAGCTACTGAGCTGCAGCGCTGCTGAGCCGGTGAGCCGCTTAACTGTAGTAAATATTTTGCGATACTTGCAAAGCAAAGGCGTAATTGGAGCTGCAAAAGTCCCCAGCTGCAGCTGTATTGAGCAAATACGCCGTTGACAGGTGAATGAACGTGGAGCTGAGTAATAACTATAAAAAAGCGTAAGCAAAGGAATTCTTTGATTCTTTATAGACTATAGGCAATGCCTTTCACTCCGTGTCTTACGTACAGCTTTTCCATTTCCATTTGCCTTGACATTTTCCTCTGCAATTAAAATGCCTTTGATATGCAATCTGCGTGCGAGTCTCCGATTTGAGTTTGAGTGCGACTCACAGCTTCATGTCGTTGCTATGGCATCGCGTGTTGAGCAGGAGCGCTGAGCGGGTGGCCGAGCTGGCATTTGCTTAACGTTTTGTGCACACGTAATTATATGCACAAATATTCTCTAATGAGCAATGCAATGAATGCCATTTAATTGCAGCTAGCACGCAGGAGCGGGAGGGGGTAGAGAAGTGTGACAGTTGAAACATTTTGCGCCTTTGATGTAAAAAGATTCTATTTCTTTTTGTGCATATTTTAGTTTTGTGTTTGATTTTTGTAAACATTTAATTAAATGAAACATGCAAAGCCTTTTAGCGTGTTATAGCAGAACACTCGAAGTAATTTAAGTAAAAACATCTTCAAAGGCACTTAAACTCTCCAGGTGTTCACGTATTGTAGGCAAACAATTGCAACTTTGGAAAATACTTAATAATTACACAAACAAGTATTTAAATAATAAATCAACAACTTTTACTGCTCACAGTCAACTGAAATATGCATGAAGAACTAGTTTTGTAACCTAAATTATGTATATAAATAAAAACGTGAAAGTATCTTAATCTTCGTGTCCAGAAGCTCTCAAATTGTATGGAACAACTGACCCACCTGGCGTATACGCAACATTAACTTGCCAGCCGCATGTACTGTGTACATGGCTTCTGCCCCAGGCTCAAAGCGTGTCGCTAAAATGTCACGTGTAGAGCATCATGTACTAAAAACAACTACAACCTGAACAACAACAAGGCAGGCCATTGGCTAAAAACAAAACAGGACGTGCGCTCTATAAACAATACGCCCCCTGATTGGGCCAAGCGAGTGAGCGACGCCAAAAAGTGTGCTACGCATTTTGCTAGGATCAAGAGCTAAGCCACAGGCAAATCACCAACTGTGCTGTGATACGACAATAAAAGCAACGACAAAAACAACAACAACAGCTAAAACAAGTAAGAGGGCTCTAGTCGAGACTGCTCGACTAGGAGATACCCTGAACCCTGCAAAGTACTGATATTCCAATCATTCTACACCCATACGCATGCATCCATACGAATGCATAAACACGCGCTCTGCTAACTGCGCAGTTACCAGTTACTGCGCTTGAGCTGCCGTGTAGGCTATATTATGAGAATTTATTTGTTGAATAAATCTTTTTGTAGTGGGACTATCTTTATCAAACTTTCAAAACGTGATAATAACATTCAAATGTGTGTATATGCCAAAGCACAAGTCCCTAGTACTTGATATACGTTTTTTTTTTTTCAAATTTGGGGCGAAGGGGGCATGGTATCCAAAAACTGCAAATGACAAAATCATTGTTTTTATCACATAAATCTACACAGTAAATCTGAAATCTCTAGGTCTATGAATATTCAAATTAGGCTTAAAAAACAAAGTCAGATTTTCGATTATTATCGATAAATAAGAAATGGAATGAGTTATGATATGATATCTCGTACTGCGTATGGTATATACGAGTGTACATGTAAAATTTCAAGTCTCTAGCACTTGTCGTTTAGGAGATCTCTGCGTTCATACGGACGGACGGACAGACGGACATGGCTAGATCAATTCAGCTCGTCATCCTGATCAAGAATATATATACTTTATGGGGTCTGCCACGCCTCCTTCTGCCTGTTACATACATTTTCACAAAAACATTATACCCTGAATTCCCATTTTCAATGGGTTCAGGGTATAACAACAACAACAAGTACGAGCTTAATGCCCTTTGTCAGGAAGGCATGGCGAAGTCGTGACTTTGACTCTGTCGCTATTCCACATAAAGTTGAGAAAATATATATATTCGCACATAATTATCTCTGTGTAGCTGAACCGTGCCACAAAATTCGCGCATACTTTGGCAATTAAAGTTTTTGCAGCGCCAAAAACGCGTCAAAAGGATAATCCGGCACTGAGATTTTCCATTAAAGATATCTTATATAATATATATATATATATATATATATATATATATATATATATATATATATATATATATATATATATATATATATATATATAGATGTATATACACTTATATACGACGCCCCACAAAATGCATTTCACACTGTCGCATCTGTTGGCAAATTGACTGCGGATTATGTTCTGACTCGCTGGAGAGATTTGGCTGGCGACGTACTTCAGATTTGTCGTTCGCTCCGTTGAATTTTGAAATTAATTGAAATTGTTTGCCGTCGGGGTAATACTGAAGCCGGATAAAGCCAGCCATTGCGCTGACGTCAATTAGTTCGACAAATCCAAACCAAAACAAAGCAAAGCAAATTACTGCATCACATTTTGTTCAGTGTGCTTAAACGAGAGCCAATGCTCTCTTTGAAGATTTTTTGGCTCAGCTTAAGACCTTGACTTTGATATTGAAAAAATAAAACATTTAAAGAGATAGAACAAGAGAATGAGAACAAGTGCCAAAAAAGCTAAAAGCGGTCAAGTGAACAAGGATTTAAATGGAATACTGAAGCTACAAAAGCTTGAGATAACTTAAAATAAATTATTTATTTTACCTTCTTTAATATTTAATATTATTTATTTAATATATTTATGTGTAATACAAAAATTAATAATAAATATTTAAATTTAATTATTAAATAATAACAGTTTAACCTCGAGTTATATTTCAATAAATATACTTGAAAAATAATAATAATATAATAATAATAATATAATAATAATAATAGATTTGACACTTTTAGTAAAAAGTAAATTAACAATAATCAAACAGATCAATGTATATAACTCTATACAGTTCCACAGTTAAATCTGAAGATATATGTACGTAACAAAGCTTTCACAAAATGATCCAATATCGAAAATCTCTCACAGCAAGACACTCCGTAAAACCGTACATTTAATAGAGAACATAAATACTTGTCTATCCATACTTTAGATATATATATATATCCGCTTGGAGACTCGAGTAACTCCTCCTCCCGTCCCATTATAACATTGTCAAGCTGTTTGTCTAGCTCTTCAGTGGAATGTCGCTGATGCAAATATCGTCAGCATTTCAATTGAAATAAATGCACCGACATTTGCGTAGACATGAAAAGAACTGAGTGCTCAGAACGCACACTTAAGCCGAATACACTTTATACCCATACACTAGTGCCCATCCCCACACTACCGCAAATACGGGCACTTGTATTCGAATTTGTATTCGTATTTGCAGTTGGGGCGGTGGGTCACACCGTTAGTTGCATAGTTCCATTGTTCCACGGTGCCTATGCATGGTGCGTGTGCTTAATGCGCTGACAAAATCAGCCATGGGACACGTGAAAACGGCAACGACAACAGCAATGCATCATTTCCTGTCGCATTTACTGCACGGGCAGACAGCTGCAAAATTTCATTGCCATTGTCAATAGAGCTCAGGCCGGGGTGCACAGTTTTGCATGCATTGCCTGAATTGCAATTGCCTTCAAAATTAAATCGAACCACTCAGCCATTTGATTAAATGCCCTGACTGACTGACCGACTGACGGATTGACGACCTGACTGGCATACATACAAACATACGCAATTTGATTTGAATATATGTGCCGATTTCATTCTATATATATGTGCATATCTTATTTATTCGCATAAAGTGCGAAAAGTGGGTCTCAACGTTGACGTCGCAATGCTGGCTGCCTGCAAATCGATCAGAATTGAAATTAAAATTGAATTCAAAATGACGTTGCGAAAAGTTCATTACATTCCAAGCCAAGTTACTTAAAAAATTCAAGAAATTCACTCATTCCAAATGCGACTGAGCGGGTGAGCGGGTGAGTGGTTGAGAGGACGCAAACAGTCGCATAGAAATCTCGTATATCATTTCTCTTTTTCTCTCTCTCTATCTCTCTCTCTCTCTCTCTCTCTGATTCTTTTACACTCTTACATCTCAGCACATTTATTGTATTAGCTGGAATGCATTTCCATTTCAAAAGCGACTCTATGAATAGAAAAGCATTGTTACTCACTGAGCATTGTTGCTACTGCGATTGCTACTGTTGCGGCTGCTGCCGCCACTGCTGCTGCTACTGTTCTATGTCACCTGTCAGACAATGTCCAAGTTTATGGAATGTAGAACAATTTACCTGCGGTGACTTTCAATGCCGTTCTGGATGCGACTTTGCAGCTGCTTTTTCTCTTCCCCCATTGTCCACTTTTCCTGCTATTCACTTTCATTTGCTTGAACTCTTCAGCCATTCAGTGAGCCTTTTGTACTTGGAAAAACGGAAATTGTTTTAGCTGCAAATAAATTTCGTTATCAACAAAGTTTTTCACCCAAAATAAGAAGAAGAAGCAGCTCAGCTACTAAACTCGAAGCGTGCTCGTTGAAATTAGCTACAAAAAAAAGTTTACGCTGTGAAGACCCAAAAACAAAACTTTAATAAAATTTCGCCTAATATTGGCAAGCCCAAAACAAACAAAAAAATGATAAAGCAGCCAAACATTTTTGGCTTCTGTTCAGCAGAAACGAAGCGAGTTTAAATTCAGCAGAATTAAAGATAGAATAATATTTGATACACTGATCACGAAATAAATAAATAAATATTTAGAGCATACAGTTGATGTTTATAAGTATATTAAAATATATATAATAATCAGTACAATAATTACAAATTGTTTTCAGTGATGCAGAAACCAAACGGCTTTATAACTTTGAATTTGAGTAACATATAGCATATAGATTAAAATATATAAATTATTTTAATATAATATATATTAATATTTTTACATATATCTTAACAAATAAAGCTTCAGTTAGCAATTATCATTCTTTTTATGCCTACATAGTATAATATATATATATATATATATATATATATATATATATATATATATATATATATATATATATATATATATATATATATATATATATATTTAGAAATTAGTTCACATAATCATATCCATTAATTCTGTTTCTTTTTATTTGGTTGGCTTCTCTTCATTAAAAGCTGTCCCTAATGGGATCTCTTTATTAATGATTTATAAATTATAAATTATCATTTGTTTGTTTTTTTTATGGGCGTAATAGTTAAGTATGTAATTAGTTCTATCAAAAAGCTATTAGGGCTGATCTTCTGCTTTATGATCTGACTCAGAATATGAAGCGCATATTTGAAAAGTCACTTTGTGCCTACCATTAATGTCTTTCGAAATGAGCTCTGAAAAATAAAAAGTCTCTCAGAGGCCATACGAAAAACAGATAATGAAAAAGCTGTTCTTAAGTCATTACCTAACTAATTTCTTTAATAGATCGTCTAGCTGCCGTGTGGAGTTTTCTATTTGACTCAGTTTCAGTCAGACCATAGATTTGGCTTTAATCACTCCCAATGTATTATTCATTTGTTTCTATAAATTCTTAGCATTCAATCGTTTATTCTGGCTGAAACCAACTTTCACTTAGCCAACTGCCACTCACACACTGCGAATACAACTTTCTCACATTGCTAATCAACTCGGCACTGGATATGCTGCTCTAGTCTACTCTTTTCTTCCCACAATTCTCTATTCACTCGCATTATGCAATTTTTTATTCTAGAGCGTGTCTGAAATGCTTTTCAATGACGTGACAATTTTGCATATTCATTTTCAATGGACGAGTCGAATGTGTGTGAAGCCGACGCGTATAAAGAAAAAAGCTATTTAAGACATGCAGCAGTCTATTTATAAACCTGGCTCACATGTGCCAGGGATCTCACGCTGCAGCGACGACAACTCAACTGTTAATTAAAGCCTAACGGAAAATGCTATCAAGGCTATAAAGCGCTGTCAAGGACACACGGACACACAGAGACACGGACACACACAGCCTTTCAAAGTATACGGAAATTGGTTCCAGGCAATTACCCATCGATGAAAATTTTCTTTTGATTGGCCATATAGCCAGCGACTTATCCAAAGGTCATAGCTGTCCCAGTTGCTCTTCCTATATCCGTATCTCTATTACTATCTCTATCGCTCACTAATTAAACTGCTAAAATAGACTCAGAGCCCATCTGGCCTAAGTTGAGTGCAGTCCCACCTCACCGTTGGGCTGACTCAGCGTTTGACAACTTGTCAGCTTTGCAGCAACAGCCAAAGCAACAGCAATAGCAACAACAACGAGCACAGCAATAGCAGATATTTGTAAATATTGACGAGCTGGCTGCGAGACATGTAGACGACATGTACTTAATTAACAGAACTTTGGAGAGTGCCGTTAATATGCTTGAATTGCATTTTGCATAACTTCTTGGTATTCTCCGGCTGCGTCACTTTCGACCAGGTTGACTTGTACAGGTTGCTCTATTTATAGCACGCTCGTCGCTTATGCAATGCCAGTGGCAATGGCAATGCAATCGTTGCTGGCACGGGACGGGCTCTGACTCTTCACTTGATGCCGTAATTTTCCATTGGGGAATTTTTCAGGCAAAGGGCCTACTTTAGCTGGCTGTGCCAACGCCCACAAAAAATAATCAGAGTTTACTCTTTGTCAGTCAACCTGCCAAATTTGGACAGCGGCTCATTGGCCAGTTGCCCCAGCAGCAGCCGTTTGTCTGGCACTTTCTGTGGTCTCGCCTTACGTCTCTTCATCTTCAGCTTGGCGTTCCATTTGACTTTGGTTTCGGTTTCAGCTCGACTATTTATTGTTTTGGCCAAGTTGCGGCAAGAGCAAGACGAAGACCATGACATCAGCCGGCAACGGAATCACAGCTAAAAGTAGTGGGTAAGTCAGTAAATGGGCTACATCTTATATTTAGCGACTGTGTGGGTGGAGTCATAAAGAAGAAAGCGGTTATCAGACAATTTGTCAGATACCCTAGAACTAAGCGTCCATCTTATATAGCAAGCTACTGGCTACTGGTGTACTATAACCTATGAAAAATTATACAAACTATAAAAAATTATATTAAATACAATGGCACAATTAATAATTCAATAATAATATTAGTGTATGAATTCTATATAACAATACAATGATATGAACTACCAACTGTTACGTAGTATTGATAGATAATCAATAATATATAAAAATGTTTTTTTATATATAATTATAATTATATTTATTTGAAATTGTATATACATTTTTATTATTTTGTATGTACCAAATTGGCTAAAAAACAAGCAAAATTTCCTGACGAAATATTTATGATATATATTTTTGTTGATTATACTTAGCTCTTACAGCAATTGAGAAGAGAAGAAGAAAGAAAATTAAAATATTTTAAATAATATAAATAATACAAATGCTTAACAAAGAATTCCAAAGAGAGCATTGAGAGTTCGACTTTTATTTTCACACAGGGTTCGCTGACAAATTTTGGGCCACTGATTTTTATTATTCAGTGTGCCGCCAGCTTGGCTAATAACCGAAATAAAAACTAAGGCAAAATGTATCAAACAAATCGAGCGAACAGCCACGAGCCGCCTAGTCAGCCGAACACAGACTATGGAAATAACAAAACTAACAAAACAAGTGAACTAACTATACAACAACAAGCAAACAAACAAACAAATATATGGCAGAGCGAAGTGAAATCAATAAAGTTCTGGAAGTGGCGCTTGAGGGTTTTGGGTAAAGTCAAAAGCACTACAAATGCCATAAATGTCCAAAATGCCATAAATAAGTGGAAAACACCGAACAGAACAGCTCTATTGATGATGCCATAAAAATCGTAAGTCAGTTCGATTCATAAATATATATATATGTATGTATATTTATAAATATTGAATCATTTTTCCCTATTTATGCTGAATGGAAAGCGCTGAGTGTTAAGTGTTTTATGAATGAGCCAAATTGGCTGTATGCATCATTCATATTGACAACTTAAAAAAATCAAAAACTTTCCGAATAATTAAGCAAAAAATAACTGCTGAGTTGGCAGTTCAAGCTCAAGGTATTCACGTGAATGGGACGTTTGGACAAAACAAAACATCACAAAAATAACTGACTGACTGACTGATTGACACATGCAGGCGCCAAACCCATAAAAAATAATAATAAAAACAAAAACAAAACAGCAGCACATGAAATGCAAAAACAGTATGCATCAGCAGTAACTACAAAAAGTGACATACATCAATTAGCACCCGGGTTCATCTTGTTGTCGTCATCGCCAACTGCATCCACAGTACTGGGTTGGGCTCGTATTGGGCAGGGGCTGGGGATGGGTATTGGAGATTGAGGCAGAATCATGCGAATGTTTTTGTTTTTGTTCTTTTGGCAAGCCCATTAATTTTCTTTATTTGCGCTGACCATGCTCGTGCTACAACACTGCATCACATTGCGTATGTGCGATAAATAAGCATGCTAAAAGTAGTGTCACTGTCAGATAACAATATTTAGAGGCCAGCCCTCTCTCTCTCTATGTCTCTCTCTCTCTCTCTCTCTCTCTCTCTCTCTCTCTCTCTTGCTCTCTTTTTGTATTTTCGAATTAAGGAAAAAGAATTGCATGCTGTAATCGCTCTCTCACACTCTCTCAGGCCTTTGACATTTGATTTACACATATTACGCATACGCCAAGTTCCCCGATGGAAATCATGCAATGATGCATGTATGTATGTATGTTTAAAGTCTCATATTCATTGAATTTATCTTTTAATATTTTTACTCCTCTCGCTACATTTCTTATTTTTATGCACATCTATTGAAAAAACTGATTATTTATACTATATAAACAGCTACCATGGAACATTTTGGATAAATCTATACAAAAATATATGAATAATATAAATATATATGTAAATACATTAATGCATTTAAACTCACTTACTTCAAATTATTAATTGCTACTAAACTGTTAAACATTTCGCCAGCTTGACCACTTCAGTGAAATTCAATTGGAAAACCAAACGAATTGCACATGAGAAAAGTAAAGTAAGGAAAAAATTCACGTGTGATTATGAAATATTATTATTTAATTATTCAATTGTTATATGATTTAATATAAAATCAATGCTATTTATTTACTTTTTTTATTTATATTTCATTTGAATGTTTATTCTCATGAATAAAAGCAGACTGTCAAACCAGTCAGAGTCAAGCACTTTTACATATTTAATTGCATAAGTAAATGTTAAAATTTTTTTTTGCAATTTTATTCTTTAGCACTTTTTTGCATTGATTAACTGAAGTTGTCACCTACTCCATTGAATAAATTTCAATGTGTCAAGAAACGTGCTTCACATTTGCTGAAAAGTATGCTGTTTTTGACCACTGTGCCACATGGAATAACCAGATCAGCGAACAGCTGATCTTGCCATTGAAAATTGATTGCTTGGCAAATTGAATGAATGATTCGCCCCAGCTCTCGCCGCTGAGATTGTGCTATGCTTTTTGATTTTCAAATCCGACAATTGAATCATTTGAAAGAAGATTCTTTTTATGGTTCTTTTGTTATTTTCATTAGCATTCAACTGATGTTGTCTACAATTTGTTATTCGTGCCCTAAATGTGCTTTGTTTCATTCTCACAACTGTATGTGTGGTTTTTTATGATACCCTGTAATCGGCGATTGAATGGAGTTTTGCGTTTTATAGCTAGCAATAACTATGTACAAAAATATTTAACTGTATTAGAAACGGAAAATTAAGGAACAGAGTTTGGATATTTAGAGAGCTTATCAAATATGTAATCTAAATAGAAATTGAAAAAAAAAACATTGAGATAAAAACTTATTAGCTGTTAACTTTTATATGCGGAGCCAAACTATACTGTACTATATAAATTTATATATTCTAATCTGTTCTGCCTCATTACAGAGCAGTTTTGAGTAATCATTTGAATGGCATTTTGCATTTAGTTAATGGCCTGCTGGTTCACCTCCAATGACATAAGCCGCGGGCATCTGACATTTCTCTCTGGTATGGAACTGGCTCGCATTGTATTAAACTCTGGCTGCCTTGCTGCCTGGCTGACTGGGTGCTTAATTAGATTTGTATTTTTGTGCGGGAAAGTACAAATGTTTTATTGTAGTGTTTTGCCAACGTCTCTTTTTGTGGTTTTATGGCTGTGAGGCGTGTCGCCAAATGGAAAATTAAACAAAACAAAGACAAGCACGGACGGCAGTTAAGGCGAATGCTGCCCCAGCTGAAGCTGGAGCTGAGCCGAATCAAGCATTATACAGACAACTGGCCATGGCCAGAGGCTATTGCCAAGTCATCAGCCTCATCATTCGTAATTAATCGAGCAGTCAAAACCAAAACAGTTTGTGCCCAGAGCATAGCCAGACATAGACCTAGAACACAAATTTAACCAGTTTGGCACATTTCATTTACCGTCGCCAGTTTGTCTGGTTGAGAACTTTAATCTGAAGCTAGTTACTTAAGCTTCCCATTTAGCCTAAGTCAGGGTCATTCATTGTTTCTAATTTCTGTATTTATTTTTAGCAACCGCAGCCGTTCACAAAATCCAATGAATCTAATTATATATATTGTATATATTTAATTCTTTTTGTTTGTTTCATTGCTTCTCTGCCGATTTCATAAATATTTATGCGCTAGTTCGATTTATGTTATGCACACACATGTGTGTCTGCGAGGGCTGCGTGAATCGTTCGAAAGGGCTCGTCAGCGCCTCGATTCAAGAGAAAATTCTGCCGAAGCTGTTTATAGTAGCTGGAAATGACTTGTGCTTTTTGAACAGTTGTGCATAATATTTAATTGGGAACACGTTGCGGGATCTGAAATGTTCTGGGAACCCAATTAGTACTCAACATAAATTTAATGCTTAACAGGAAAATCTTCAGTGGCTTCTTTATTATTGTTATGTTTTTCTCCAAACTGTCGTAATAAACATTCAATCGTTTGTCTAAATACAAACTAAAACGGGTAAATTAATCACTTTTAAGATTTTAAACAGGTTTTCAACCGCTGCAACTTCGAGATCAAATTTATCAATTTTAAAGGTCATAATTTCGTAACCACAAACAACAGGTGAACCCAGACCAAAAACCAAAAAAAAAAAAAGCTCAATGAGGTGTTAATAGCTTTATATATTCAATATCTTTATTTTTGTGTGTAAAAACGCCTACAAAGACGTTAGCTAATTAAATAAAAATAAAAGTTTATTTTTAGAGTCGATTTGGAATATCTAAAAAATCTAAATTTATTATTATATCAACAAATCTCTTAATGTTGCTAATTGAAGAGTAATCAAATTGTTAACAATACATTCAAAACTGTTGCTAAAAATATATTTCTTGTAACTTCTCTGCTAATTGCCACAAAAATGAAAAATTTGTTTAGGCGATATTTTTCATTTAAAATTATATCTATTCTTTAGGTATTTTTGCTGTTGCAGCCCTGAAATTACTTAATTTATAAAGTATATACTATGCATAATCGGAAAGTTGCGGATAGCACCAGATGGACCTGTTCACGACAGACCGTTTATTATAGCACTCGTAAACATGTTTCGCCTTTTTGCGGTTTCAACTTGAAAATTAACGAAAAGAAGAAAAAAACAACATCAAAATCAATATTAAATGTATGACTATTTATCGGTAGTTTTGCGTTTCTTTTTTCATTTATATCTAAATTTATATATAATTTTTATTTATTATTATTATTTATTTTAATTTTTTTTTTTTTTTTTTTTTGAAAATTACCATGTTAAATCATTTAACGTGGCACATAACAGACACCAAAGTTTATTTATGCAAAAGCTTTTTTAATTAGCCAAAAAATAGCCGAAAATCATAACAAAAAACACTCGCAGCCGCAACCAAGTTGGGCATCGATATGAAAATATTCATTTTAATTAAGCTTAAACACACTTGGACTGTGCAGAAAAACAAACGATTAGATGCGGCTCTCCCTCTGTCTCTCTCTCTCTCTCTCTCTCTCTCTCTCTCTCTCTCCTTTTCCCTCTCTCTCTTTCTCTCTCTCTGTCATAAATTGTTGATTACATAGAACTTCGCAGACAAATATTTCATGTGAAGCGTACTTTGATTGGGCTTCATGGCGCCTCACTATCGTTCGCTTCATTTGTATGGCATAAAATCATTCTGGGCATTATTGTGTGCTCCAGAGCGTGGACCTCAGCACGGAAACCCATGTGGGAACCTAGCACACGCGCCTCATTTGGCATGCCAATCAGCTTTCACGCTTATTGGCTGAACACCAGAGCCGCAGACCTCTGTCTCCAGCTCAGCCGCAGCTTAGCCGACAAAAGCCGGATAGGACGGAGGGAGCTGTGGAGGTGGGTGGTGATCGAGGGGAGGGCACGAAACGGTCGCAGCTTCAAGCGGAAGCATTGCCCAATCCGTTTGGCATTCTGCTCAACATTCGCGTGCCACAACGCTCTCGCTGCTCTATTGTGTGTGCTTTTATTGATGCCAGCCAAACGAATTTCGGCATGGAAATGCATGACGCCGGCAACTCTTTTGCATTTGTAATGTGACTTTCACAAGCTCCAGTTGAACGCCGCCCTCACAAATAAGTGCGGAAGTTAAGCGTACCTCTTGCAGCATGACACATCAAAAATAATCTCCCAAAGGCAATGGTTAAGGCAAACAACAATGCTGAAAATATGGCAAACGCATATGGAAGCTAAAATATATATATATATATATATATATATATATATATATATATATATATATATATATATATATATATATATATATATATAATATATATGCGATAACAATTTTATAATTCATTTCAACTTGGAATATAATATAATGTTATAATAATAATAAATAAGCAAAAAAATTATATTAAAAATCATAAATCATAAGAAAATATTTAAGAAATTAATAACATTCATAATAGCAGTAATCATGAATAAAAAATAATTGAAAAAATAATCAAATTTGCAATGATATTAATTATAATAATAATCCATAAATAAAAGTCACATTAGATTTGATGAACAAATAAACATTTGAACGTCAACTTCTTTTTATAATTTGAAAATACTTATTTTTCTATCCGGATTTATGTCTATTTGAATAACACATTTGCAACATAATATTTTATTAAAAGACTGTACAAAATTGTGCACAATTATCTGATTTTAATTAATTTCCAATACAAAAAATATATCCATTAGAGGCGGTGAAATGTGAAATTGAGCTGTCCAAAAGTAATTCGCATGAAATAATACCTGAATGGATATGCAAATTATTTAAGCATATGACTTCATTCGCGTGCTGCCCTTTAACCAGATTCACGCTAGACAATTTTTAATATCAGTCAAAAGCATTCGCATGAGCCATAAAAAACACAACGACAGTCAAGAGACGATTGGGGCAATTTAATAACTCTTTCGGCCAGAGTCCAATGTGGCGAGGAGACGGCTTGTCGCCAGACCCGGAGCTAAGTTTCAGTTCAGCCAAAACACTACTAAAGTGCCAGTCATTTCCAGTTGTCAGTTGCTCTCAGGCTCTCAGCGGCGATGACTGCGAGTGCTTTGGCTGAGTGCAAAGTTCAGCCGGAGACGTCTGATGAGTATGGACTATTTGCTGGTAGAGTATATGGATAAGACGTCACCGTGAACCACTTGAAGGGAGTGTCGAGTATATGTAAATGTAAATGTAAATGGGCTCGGGCAAATTGCATTTCCAGGTGCACTGAACTTTGATATTTTGTGTGCGCACAGTCTATGCGCATAGGTAGTAGATAGTAGCTGGTGCATCTTTCATTTATTCATAGACACCGGAAATTGAATGCTAAATTGAAAAATGTATATAAGATATGTTTTCAATGCCAGGCTCAACTCGTTTTGGCCAGGTCAACAGCAAACAGCAAGCAGCTCAAGAGACTCGGCCTGTGCCTGATTGACCCTCTGTCAGTGCATTGTCACCGGATGTATAGGGCACAACCCTTGTGCTCTGTCTGCCAGCTTATTTGTTTTCCCATTTCATTTTCTCTTTTCATTTATTTTTGCCAATGGCTCAAAGTTTTCCGGAATAACAAAAGCCAAAACAATGGAGGCAATGCCAACGGCTGCTGTTAAACGACTTACAAGCGCTCCAAATATGTTTACCACACCCACACACACGCAGCCATTGTGCATGTATGTGTGTATGTGTCGTAGCAGCCAATCAATTTGTCACTTAAATGGCACGATTATTATCATTGGACTTAAGCCGAAACTGAAACTTATTTGGCACAGCCCCAAAAGTGTCACCCACATTGGAGGTCTGAATTTAAAGCTCAATGCAAAGATGCCAGCCAAACGATAAAACGTGCAAGACAAACTTCAAGAATATACACACAAATGCAAATTAAAATAGCAGATAATAATAAATAATTGTGAATGAATTAAAATGCGCACAACTTAGAAATTAATAGCAATTAAATACTTATTCTCAGCATGACTCTTCACTTATTGATGAATTGTTAAGAATTTTGCCAAGCTGTTGAACTTGTGGTAAAGCATAAAAATAAAATGTTTAAAATTTGATCAGCATGTTTAATGCTTAAGGGTTTAATATGAAAATATTGGAAGTACATTAATTATTTGTTTATTATTCTCAAAAGCATTAAAGATAAAAGAGCAAGCCTTAGCAAAAGAACATTTTAAGTTCATTAAGAATAAACATAAACTTCTTGTATATTTGCCTTGAGATGAACGATCAAATTTTTAAATATTTATCGAAAAATATTTCATAAGATTTCAATACATTATTGCATACATAATATTATTACATGTATATCGTTTAAGTTCAAGTTTTAAGCCACACAGAGCAACGATTCATTAGGCAGACAAAAGCGAGAGCCTATCACCCAATTTAACACAATTTATTCACACATAGAAAACGAAGAAATTTTATATATAAAACTTAAAATGTATATTCTTTTTTTGTACGAATCTATGGAAAGTCATTTGATTAAGTATTACGATATATATAAATATATATGTACATGTGTATATTACATATAAATACAAGAGTAAGAGAGGCAGCGGCAAAATTTCTTAAATCGTTTCTGACAGATTTGCCCTATGTGGGAAATCAAACTGATGATAAATTTCCAGATTTTAAGCATTATTCAGACACTCAGATATTGACAGCTCGATGCACAATGCCCGAAATATGAAGAGTGTATATATATAGAAGTGAGTACTTTGTGTGCCGCAATTCACTTGCTTTATTTTCATTTCCTTTGATATTACCTTAATAGGTTCAAAAATTCTTCTGTCAGTCCATCGAGCAGTTCAGATGACTATGTATTTATACAGCTATACATAAAAGTATATCTTCAGTCAACAAAAAGCAAGCACACTGAATTAAAAGTGGTCAGGAATAACTCCAACAGTGAGTGTCCTGCAGCGCACAGTCATTCCTTTCCACATAACTGTGGCCCTTCTGCTTTTGTTTTAAATTTTCTAGCAGGGTGAATAAAATGCAGGCACACAAGCGCCGACCCGGAAACACACAGAACACAGCAACATAAATTAGTGTAGGAAAGATACAGAAAAAAAAGAGAAATAAAACTATTTAAGATGGAAAATAATTCGTAAAACTATGCTAGACACGTAAACATTTAGGCACTTTTTTTCTTTTTGCTTTTGAATATATAATCGCGAGTTAATTGAGTTGAGTTTGCAAGGCGAAACTTTTGTAGAGCAGCAAAAAAGTATTTAACGAAAAAAATTAAATATTCAAAATGTATCAATTTTTAATGTGCTTTGTGTGTGAGTGGAAAAAAGTTTGGGGCTAATGGAAAAATTGCCAGCAGCGGAAATATCTTTCGGCACAGATTCCAGACGGGGATTAACAAACTGCAGGTTAGTCATGGCAATCCCGTTAGCAGCTGTCAGCGAAATTTTTCACAAAGTCCAGCGACACAGAGCACAAATTAACGCCATGGCACGTGCCATGCGCTTAACCACAAAATGTTGCATGTAGTGCAGCTGCTGTATATTCAATTGCAGCCGCATGTCAATGGAATAAAAATTGAAACTGTTGCCACCGCCATTTATTTTCAAAGGAGCCCAGTTGCAACCGCACGCAAAGCGTCCAAGTTGCCAGTCCCAGGGCTCCCCAAACGAATAGTGAACAGCTGCACAGTTGCCCTGCGGCGACCTTGACTTTGCCACCAACAATGGCCGACTTGGCCGACATGGCCGAGGGTCGATTCCACTTGACTTGGCCGATTGCTTCATTCGATTTTATAACTGCAACATATGCGTCGTTTGTTTGTTGACTAGCTCGCCGTTTAGCTATTAGGCTGCATACATTCACATTTCAGTTATTTGTGACTGGCTTCAGCAGTGCCACTGACCGAAGTGAGGAATAGCTGGGCCGCAGTCGTTTGCATATCGATTGGCAGGACGCCATTTGAATTTCAATCGTGTCACCAGCCATTCGAAACAGGTGAACAAATTGAACCAGCCAACCACAAATGCAGCTTCAATTTCAGTTAAACCACCCACCATCCAATGGAACTACATATTTTTTAAAACAATATCCTTAGGAGCGTGTCCCCCGGCACAGGAACCGCTCTTGCATAATCGATGTCGTTTTTCATTTCCACACGCCACCTCAACCTCAACTGAAAGCAACCAGCGAACCACCAGTGCAACCTCCCAGTGAAGCCTGTGCTCAGTTGGCAGAAACCAGACAAAATAGTCTACAATATGATTTTTGCTTCAAAGTACTTTGCCCCACAGCAATGCACTGAGAATCGAGTGGTTTTCACATAGTGTTGCAGCAAATAATGTGGTGACTGCTCATGATGCTGCATATTTATGTGATTTCTATGAAACGAAGTTTTAATGCACATTTTAATATATTTAATCAGAGATTATTCTTTTATAGCAATATTTCATCAAAATAAATGCAAATCATTTATTTTAAAAGCAAAAAATTATATTTTAGTATTTATATTTAATAAATTGTGATTAGTTTTTGATGAAGCATTCACATAATTGACTCATTTATATTAGAAGTGACTCCCAATGACACATAAGAGTTCAGAGGGACTTTGCACTGGCTCTTTGGGCAGCTATACCAATCACAATAATAGCAAGTAACTTGGGAAATCACTGTGAACAATCACCGTTCAGCTAGATTCAGTTCAGCGTTTGCTCGATGCCAGGACAACGAAAAAAAAGTGCTGTGAAGCATGAAGCAAACTGTAAAGGCACTACTGCATTTCATTACGTACGTCTGACTGTGCACACGTGTATGTATGTGTGAGTGTGTGTATGTGTGTGTGTATGTGTGTGTGTTTGTGTGTGTCAATGGCTGGGTGGCTTGGTGGTTTCTGTGGCTGGAGGTTAACCTCTAAGTGTTGTCGTGCGCTTGCCTCTACGTCGCACCCGGCGCACTTCAGTGCCACTTTGTTGGCTGCTGCCGGCTGGCGTGAACTGCAAAACTCTGTAATTTTTAGCAACTGACGTGAGCCAGGCAAAGAACGCCCCAACAACAACAACACAAACAACAAGTGTGAATGTTGTTTTTCCCCATGTGGCGCATGTGGTGCCAGCTGCTTGCCATCGAATGCATCTTTAAACGCAATTTCAGCTTACTTTGAGCCCCCAACTCATACAACTTTAATTAGTCCAGCCACAATAGAGTTTCCAGCGACGTGTCAGTGGCTCAAGTTAATGTGGCGCCAGGGCCACAATCTATGCCATTGTTTTGTAATTTATTTTCAGCCCCAACACGGCAAAGACTTTGGGTTTCATTTAGCTAGAGGCAGAAGCCAAATATATTGAATGCAGTTGCAAATAAATTTAGCCCAAAAGCCAATCAATTTAAAGTGTCATTCGCTCGAAAGCCTACAGATTGGGAGTAATTGAAATCAAAAGAAGTGATGCATGATTCTCTTTTCAATGAGTTCAAATACTTTACAAATAATCTGACTGAAATTTGAAAAGCATTATGTAGCTAAACTTTAGTTTAAAGTCTTAAAACTTTTTTATTACTTTCGGTACATTTTCTACAAATAAAAATATTAAATGTCATTGTGCCTTTATATAGAATTTATTTTTTAAGTTAAGTAATATTTTTTCGAGTGTATTTTTAATATAGTTTCATAGCCGACAGAAAAGTTTGACCATCGTATAACGCTACCACATTAATGTCTGAATGATAAGTCAAGTGACAGTGTATAATAAAGATAGACAATTTATAATATCAGTTAAAACATCTGCCATTACAGCCTCCCAGACTTTACACTGTGTAAATCTTTGTAGTTTTGTAATCTTAATCGCACCCGATTAAAATCTATTTTTAAAACAATTTGTTTATATTTAAATAAACCCGAGTAACATTCCATTAACTACCTGGGCCGACTATTCACATTTATATTATAATTGTAATATTAAATGGAAAACAAACTAATTGATTATTCGTAGGAAAAACAGTTTTAATGTATGTAGTTTATTTTGCCAAAGTTCACAAAAGCTTATAAATAAATAAATACATAATAAATACTTCTGACACACCTAAGTAGCTTTAACAAAAAATTAAATGTTTCAATGGCCCAAACATTTGTTTTATTTTAAACCAGAAATAAACCGAACTTAGGCAATTTACAGCTATTACGTATACGCCGCATGTGCCAGGCTGGCAGCGGCACGTTTCTGCAATGTGTTTTTGTAGTAAAGTCTTTTAGCACACATATATATCAATATATATGCTAACAAAATAAGCTATAAGAGTAGTTTGTATTTTTTTTTTTTTTTTTTTTTTTTTTGCTTTTGCTGTCTTTAAAACAAAATCCCCTGTGCCGGCGTCGTGGAACCCGAAAATAATATATATATATATATATATATGAAAATAAAAAGTGGCAGAAAAAAAAGAGAGCCAGACTGCCGAAAAACTTATTTGGTGCTTCCATAAAGAAATGTTATTGTGTACGAGTATTTTCTTAACGGTTATTGTGTGGTGTGTGATGGCGCCTGATGCTGTCAAGCCGTGAAGCTGAACCTAAAGCCGACTTTGTTGCCATATAGCCGGCAGTGATAGCCGAGCACCGAGCACTACGCATCGAGCACTGAGCTGTTCAAATATTTGTTTAGCTGTGTGTGCGAGTGATACATGTTAAAGTTCCTCAACAAAATAAGTTCAACTCTGCTCACTCTTGTGCAAACAACGAGCAAATCAAACAACAGTTTGAGAGCTCTTGGTTATGATATTTGATAATTTTTTTTTATTTTTTCCAGTTGTAAGAGACAGCAGGTTGCAAACTTTTTTAAGCACCCCCTCGTCTAACTGAAGAAAAAATTTTTGGCTAGCAGCCAAACTAGAAAAAAGCGCAGTCAGCTGTGGAATATAAAGCAAACCATTAAAAAATAAATAAATAAAGCCAAAAACAAAACCCGAAACAAAGTGTAAGCTGACGACAAATTTGCCACGAATTCAATAATATTAGCTAGAGAAAACAAATAGCCTGCAGACGTTTGTTGAAACGTATTTTTTTAACTGTTTACCCAGCCATAAACCTCAATTCTGTTCTTCGTCTGCGACGTTAATAAATATTTAAACGGCAACACGAGTTGGCATCTTGCAAATTTTATAATGATACGGAAATAAATTGTGTGTTTGCGCTAGCATAGATCGAGGGGTGCTCGTTCTATGTGCTACAGGGAAGTGTAGAGAGGTTTGAGTGCTCTCAGCACGTTTTCTACACTCACTTGCAGCCAATGGCCGACTATTTATTTTGGCAGTAGCAATAACAACAACAGCGCGCCAGATGCCGCCAAATGCAACGGTTGACAACCAGGGACCCGCTGTCAGCCGCTGAGCTAAGCAGAAAACCAAAAAGTCGAAAGCCAAAGGCACATTCAGATTTATTTTATAAAATGAACAGATGAGGCGAAAAATAATAGTCGATAAGTTACGTTTGATTTATTTTTGTCTCTGATTTATTTTAGTGTAATTTTTTTTTGTGATAAAAGAAAATTATTAAATACCAATCAGCAGATGTATTTATTTATACTTAACATATTTTGATTTACAAATGCTTATAGCTTGAAAATAAATTATTTTCTGAGATTCATTGATTTTTGCTAATGGCTTATATACTTAAATCAAATATTAAAAAAAAAAATGTATTTATATATATATATATATATATATATATATATATATATATATATATATATATATATATATATATATATATATATATATATATATATATATATATATATATATATATATATATATATATATATATATATATATATATATATATATATATATATATATATATATATATATATATATTACTAATTGCAATGTGAATCAAATTTATAAAAATTTTATTTACATATAAACAACTACTTTGAAATACTTATAAACAATAAATTTATAAATAATATGTAATAAGATCCACAAATAAATTAATTGCTGATTCATTTTTGAGTCACGATTCTGTCTGTCACAAATGCTCAAAATCGCCTTTAAAATGTTTTTGGCTACAGCAAATAAATATGTATTTAAACGATCTACAAATAATATTTCTGGGTGCCGATGAATAATTTACATCGTGCTTGTCTAGTCAAATAACAAGTCAAATAAATAATTATATGCTGTCTCAGCTGCTCAAGTCTTCAATTTGTATAGAAATTGAGTTGTTTTTTTTTTTTTCACCGAATTACGCGCTAAAAAATGGTACAAATAAATTAAGTTACTTTGCGTTATTTATTTGCCAATTCGTTAGATATGGGGTGTTTATTTTAAAATCAGGGCTAAAAATAATTAGATTAAAAATACTTACACAGCGTATTATTTCAATCGTGCGGATTTATTTATTTGAATTTCAATTTAGATAGTTCAAATAGTGATGATGACTGAATCCCAAACAGAAATTCAAAATGAAGAGAGAGAGAGAGAGCGAGAGAGAGAGAGACGCCTGCATACTTCTGAGAAGCCCCAAACACTAAGCCGTTTCCTGGAATTACTTGCAGGAACATAAAATATCAATTTTATGGAAACCTAACCAACTGATGCTTCTACTTAAGCACGAGCCGCCTCTTGACGACGAACATTTTCTGCGAGCTGCAATAAAATTATTTGCCTGCCATATTGTAATAAATTTCATTTCTTCATTGCCAAAACTGCAGTCAAAATGTAGTTTTCACTTAGACATATACATATATATACTCAAATATATGTATCTATTCATATACTATGCAGATATTTATCAGTTGGTCTGCACACACATAAATTGGATGGTACTTAGCTGCAGAGCACGCTGCATTGCTCAAGGAGCGTTCAAAATAAATGAGATGCAAATGAGAGCGGATGAACAGCATCTAATTGGAAAGTGTCAAAACATGTTTGAGACTTTTACGTTCCGCTCAATTTGGCAGACTTTGGTCTGGTATGCGTGGGTTGGGTTGCTTGCTTGCGAGAGGGGTACGGATTTTTATGTGTCGGTTGGGGCAACTGTCGCCTGATAAGCTTGCTTCTGCTGCTTCTGCTTTGAAAAACTTATACAAAGTTCTCAACGTGCCCTGCCACGGCACAGAATGACAGCTCCAAGGCGGAGCTTCCACTTTGCTTGCGCTGTGACAATATTTGAAACGTGTCATGGAATATTCCACCAACAGACAACATGAGCCAGAGCCATAACCCAGACCAACCGAGGCCGGGCCAGGCCAGGCCGGGCCAGGATGGGACAGATCAAGCCAGGCCAGCTGACAACGCAGTTATCCCCTGTTTTCAGTCGGCACAAGTTCAAATATTGTCAGGCCACTCGCTATAGATGCCAACACAATCACACACGCCTTTCTATTTCAACTGTGACGTCATGACAGCAGAGAGTCAACTTTAACTTTTCGATAAGGCCTTCAACCAGTCAGCAAGTCAGCAAGCCAGGCAGCCGGCAGCCGGCAGACAGTCGGGTAGTCGGGCAGTCAGTCAGCCTGTTGGCATATTTATGAGCCCATTTCTACTGCAATCCGTATAATGATATCACTTTAAGCTGCGTGAGAATGGCACAGTTATCTCTGCAAAGCAAGATTCCAAAAATTTACCAAAAACATCTTGAGCTACGTGTACTTAAAATATGTGACTTTCCGAATCTACAGAAAACTAAAAACTCTTCCGAAGTAGCTAATGGGAGTACAGAAATTTCCCTGTAATCTATTAAATGCTTGCTTTAAATATGTTATTTGCAAAAGTTATCCACAAATATATTATTCACTTTAACTCACATCAATTTATCAATACGTGTATATATATAGAATACTGCATCCAATGTATTTGACATATTAGATTACTATATTCGACTTGTGAACCTTTGGAAATGTACAGAACAATTAATTAGAGTAATTGCTTTCGTGGCAATCGAGTGCGTTAAGTGTACATACATAGTTCTTTCGACCTACGTATACGTAATATGTATACACAAGCGATAAGCTTCTCTTTCCACAATTCCAGCTACAGGGTAGCAGAAGTAGCGCATAATAACAAAAGCAAGCATCAGTCCACGTTTGTTTATAAGCAAATATATTAAATCAAGCTGTTGTTAGATTTTCAGCAATGATAAGCCACGATGCTGATAAGCCAACCCATATATTTGCATATTGCTCGTACAGTCCATGTCGTCTAGTTGCTAATTTGAGTGCTCATATCGGGAGCCTAGGCACATATGTTCAACATGAAGTCTGGAACTTCATTTTGGGTTTTGGCAACCGAAGTGAAATTTCACTTTTGGCGCAGCTGTCATCAATTTTTGTTTGGTCACAATGCGGAAAAACAATTCAATTGTTGGGCACTTGCCTAGTATATAGTATATAGCATATGGGCAGATCAATCATAGTGGGGGCACCGATATCAGCCAGTGCAATAACCAACTGAAGAGTACGCTCAAGGCTCCTCTGCAGGCCCAAGTCAACGTACTCGACCAGAAAAAAACCGGCTGTACTCAAGTTCACATGCAAATTGAAAATCGCCAAAATTGGCGGCATTAGATTTATGATAATGTTTAACAGATTGACGACGCCGCCTCTTCTGTGATTTATGCCATTCGATTCTATGTTGAACGCTTTGACAGCTGCCACAACTTCCGCACGGTTCATTGACACAAGCACCTAAACGCTTGTAGGCTGACAAAGCCAATAACAACATTAATCAGGCAATCTACATGTGAGTCTGTCTAATATACCCATGCATTCGCTGTGCAGCTGAATATCCATCAGAGTATCAGGTGACAGCTACTTACAGTGAGGGCCACTGTCATCGCATCCTTAGCTGTCAGCTGTAACTTAGAGCCGCAGCTCTGACGCACTTTTATCCATCGATTCGTGCACATGCCGCTGCTTCAAATTATTCCCTCTTGTCTAACCGACGACAATTTGCTCAAGTTGACAGCCGCATGTCCACCCACACGGCCCCACGAGAAGCTTCAGCAGATTCCCTCACCTGACAGTCGCCAAAAAAATACAAATAAAAAAATTGCTCAACTCATTCATTCAGATTTAAGCATTTAAATTCAATTTATTTATTTTTTCGGCAGCTCGTACGAACAAAAAAAATCTGTGTCGCTGTGCCAACAAACAAATTTTGTTCTAATGACTTTTGCTAAATATAAAAACAAAATATACATATAATATAAAATATCTATATATACCTGCCTTTTGTTCGCTTGCTAAGGTTCAAAATTTCGATTATTAATTTTTTTCGAATTATGCAGCTATTCAAATCAGGCTTGGCTTTTATTGGCATTGCTGAGTTGACATTACGGAAGCAAGTTGACTTTTAAGGTAATTCACGTTGGGAACAAAAAATCATTTGCAATCATTAAGAACAACTTTGTCACTTAACGGTTTAATATTGGCTATAAACTTCTTGAATAATGTATGTCCAAAATTGATTGCATCGATTGCTTCAAACACGATGCCATTCTTTCAGTGAGTCACTAAGAGGGGAGCTTCTGAATGAATAGATGGACATATAGTAGATCAGAATTCGATACTGAGTGGCCAATTATTATTTGTTTAAAATACTTACCATCTTGATTTACTGCAATGAGACACTCTGCCATTTGCTACTCTTTTGTAAACTTAAAAACAGACAAGGCAAATTTTTCTATATCAAATTTATGCACATCAAATAATGTCTGGCAAAATGTATGGAACTAAGAAAGTTATACTTACCCTAAGCTTTACAATTGAAGAAGAATCTTAATTATATAGGTCTGATCATAATTCTATAAAATAAAGGTACTTGAATAGATAGAAAATATTTTACTCATATATGTTTTGTATATATAGTATATTAAATATTATTTTTAAAACTTTACAAATGTTAAGATTATAGAAATTACGTATTCTGATATTTGATTTGTTTGTTTTATCAACTATGCTTCAATCGTTAGGAAAATTTTTGTTATAGTAGATTTTTCGCTATTATATACCCAAGTAATTGGACGTCTCTTCTGCTCATCGTCAAAGAGCTCATAAAAATGCAGATTAAATCGACGTTGTTGTTCTTCCATAAATTGATATATATCTATTTGAAATATCCAACTTGAAATTCTATTTTGCAGCAATTTTTTCGCTCAACAATTGGCAAATGTCAGACCAAACAAAAAATTGCTTTCGTTGTTATCCACACACATATATATAATACATACATATACCATATATGTATAAAATTGTGAGAGAGCGGCATTTTTTCACGCATAGTTGAATCGAGTGAATCATAAAATAAATAAACATTTGGTTTTGGTTTCTGTTTCGTTTTTGTTTGGGTTTGCGTTTGGGTTTGAGTTTTTGTTGTGGTGTCCGCTCTGCTGAGTGACAGCTACGCATCCGCTGAAGCTGAGAGCTGGGCGACGGAGGCTGAGTGTAGGGGGTCATGAGGTCGCCGCTCATGTTGATTCGAGGTGTATATGAAATATGCGTGTGTGTTCTGTTTGTGCAGAGCTGTCACCCCTATGCAGCAAATCGCAGAGATAGCAAGCATTGGCGCCAAGAGGCGACTGACTCACAGGTAAGTTAACATGCTCGGGGATTAGTCGCGCCCCATAGCATTATCTTGCGGTACAAGTGGTGCTACCCGTTAAACCTACTTGAAATTAATCGCTAAGCCGCATTGCCAAACATTTCCGAACGCCCATAAGACCCACGTGTGCCACCAAATATGAATTGCCCGAGATGCAAGAGCACGAGTGCGAGCTGAACTTCAAATGGACAAACCCGTTGGCTTTGTGAATTATTTATTGCGTGGTGCGGCACTTGTCACCACTCGGCACCACTCAACGCCCCATTTACAGCAGCTGCTGACCACCATTTGTGACAATCAATGTTCTGAAAGAATATTAGTTTTTTTTAATTTTTTTTTTCATTCATTCATTTCTCATTTAAATTTTTTATTTGAAACGAGTCGCAAACTCTAACACTTGCTTTTCTTTTTGTAGCTCCCGCTGAATGAATCAATTAATATGGTCACGTATATGAAAAAGCATTCACAGCATTCGCAATTGAATTGTTGAACTGTTGCTCCCTAAAGTCCACAGTCGTCGTCAAGTGCTTGTTCGTGTTCTAGAGCTCTTGTGCTGTATGCGAGTCACAGAGCTGAAAAGTGTATTTTTTACTATCATAGGTTGGATCGATAAGTTATTAAGTAAGTTTGATGTAATTTATTGAAAGCTAGAATACTGAGAATTCATTTGCTTATAGTTCAATCGGACTGAATATCTTAAAGTTATGTTTAGTGGAACGGCTTTCAAAATAAATTAATAGTTTGTTTACCTTTGGCTTAAGATAGCTTTTAATTATTTCTTAGCACAGTCTTTAAATAGTCTGAGCAATTTTCTAGCTTCTAGGTAAATCACAGCATTCCGATTTTTCGCTCTTTATGCACATCAGCCCTTTACATTTCTCTCTAAGAAATATTCTAGATAAAAATCAATTTATTATTAGAAACTTCAAAACTATTTTTCGTAAACTTTTGAGTATACCCTCTATTATGTCATACATCATCTATATGTGCATGAAGACTGCGTGGGCAGTCGCAGATAAAACAAGTTTGGCTGCAAGAAAAAATAAAAAAGCGAATTAAAGTCCAGCCAATAAAAAGTCATAATAATTAATTATTTTAAGACACATATTCTTTTATTTAAATAGTTGTTGTTCTCTTGGAATAGCATATTTTGTATTTCTTTTTTTTTTTACTTTTATTTTATATTTTTGCCATCTTTGAAATTTGCAGAGTAACGACAATATACTTGATAGAATTTATGTCTTGTTAAAGCTACTAATTTGTAATTGTACTGTAGTAAAGGGGTTTTTTTTATTTTCTTTATTTCAGTTTGTTGTTTTTTTTTTTTGGTTTTTTTTTTTTTTAATTTTATTAGTTTGGTCTTCTTTTGTTTCGGTTGCCTTTTAACTTTATAAGATAATTTGTCACATCGAATTTGTGTTTGGTTTTTGGTTTACATTAATAGTAAATAGCTTTTGACATTGAAAAATAGCACTATTTGTATATATTTATAAGCTATTAATACATGTTTAGTTAGTTTTAGAATGCATTTCCTTACATTTCTTTCGCCTTCCATAACTCCTTCTCTCTCTTTCTCTCTCTACCTTTGCATCACATTAATTGTTGGTTTTTAATTTTCTGGGAACTGTTTTTTTTTTATGTCTACATACACAGAACATGCACAATACATAGATATTTAATTTTATATAATATTACATATAAATATATCTTTATTTTTGTTTCATGTAAATTTTTAGAAATATAAATTCGAGGTTTTGTTTTCTTTATGTGTGTGTGTGCTCGTGTGTGTTGGTGTGTGTTTTGTATCTTTAAGTTACAAAAGGCTTTGCTAATTGTAAGCAAGTCAAATGGCGACAAAAACTAATTATATTACTAAATGAAACTTAAACATTATAAAGCTTTCGATCTGAGGCGCCAAACATAATATATAAATATATATATATATATAAATTTTTATAACTCTTCTTTGAAATTAAAACTAATGAGGTATTCAGCTGCACGCAATGACTGAAGTACTAGAAAGCAAATTGACTTTGATCAAAAACAATTTAAAAATTAAATAAAAAAATTTTAAAAATTAGTTTTGACAGCGAACATAAGAAGAAGACATTGCACAGAACAGAAACAAGTTTTCAATATGAAAACCACCGCTTGCAATATCAAGAAATAATATAATATATATTTATATATATATAGCACTAGGTGCCAGGCTCTATAGTATACATATAAATCTTTAGTAGGTATTAATACAATATAATATATAAATATATATCTATACATATATATTATACGATGTATATATAACATATATATTTGTATATATATGCTATGCACATTTACTTAGCTTACGAATTGAATGCTTAGCGTTGGGTTTTAGACAGAATGTTTTGTGTGTTTTTTTTTTTTTTTTTTTTTTTTTTTTTTTTAAGCTTTTGCTTAATTAATAAATATTTACCAAATTAAATAAAAATAAATAAATAAGTGTCGTTTCTTGTGGTTTGTGTAGAGTCTTTAGCAATTGACGTAAAAAGTGTAGCTGTGTTTTTTCTTTATGTTTATATATATATATATATATATACTATATTCATATGTTTAGCTGTTCATTTGTTAGGTACTCGAAATTGGCTGCTTGATTCCCGTTTTGATATAACATTTATGCTATTTACTTGATTTGTTTAAGACTGTTTTAAAATTTGTATTCTTATTTTCTTTTTTTTTTTTCTTTTTTTTTTTTTTGAGACTTGTACACAGTTGCTGCTATCTTTGTATTTTAAGTTTGTATCTAGCTGGATAAATGTTTTACAAGGTACTTATAGCTGTCTGCATTAGCTTTTTACAGTTTGACAAGCACATGCGTATTTAATATTTGTGTGAAATTTTTTAGTGTTTTTTCTATTTTCTTTTTCTTTTTTTTTTTTGGCATGAGAAGCTTCTAGCAGAGCATAATAATAATAATATTTGTTGTTTAATTATTTGTGTTTGTTTGTTTTTTTTGGCTTAGTTTTGCTAAACTTATGAGTTACGAATACTGTTCTGCGAATTCTTCAGCAAGCAAATCAATGTTTAGTAGTTACTTAGAGTTAGTTCATCTAGACCTCCGTTGGCATCGATTGCGAACAGTCCGACTGTAGTTTCTTGGATCCACGAAAGAACATATCGAGCAGATTGCGCCTCGACTGGAACTTGGTCGGCGAACCGGCTATATGTATATGCTCCACGATCGTAATGCCACGCTGCAGCTTCGGTCGAGCTTGGCGCTGAGACGGCGGTGGTGTTGCCTCCAGCGAGGGCACCTCATCCGAGTCCGCAGAGCCCTTGTTGTGGCCACCGAAGTTGATGATGGTGCTGCAGCTGCTATTCGGGCGAAGCGTCAGCGTTGTATGCACAGGCGTTGCCGTCTGGCACTGGCTGACCAGCGAGCTCTGCGGCGTTAGATACTTGCAGCTGTTGCTGCTGTACTGCGACAATTTGCTGCTGTTGCGCTGCAACTGCGGTGCACTGGCGGCCGTCGCACTGTTGCCGTTGGTCTTCATGCTGCTGCTGGGATGACGCTGGAGTGCGCTGGCCGAGTCCAGGCCGAAGAGTCGCTTGACGCCACGGCGCACGCGCTTGTTGCGGTAGGCGAAGATGAAGGGTGAGCTGAGATTGGCCAGCAGGATCATGAAGATGGCCAGCTGAGTGGAGCCGCTGAAGTTGGCAGCGGACAGGCGCGACTGCAGCAGCACCAATAAGCCGTAGGGCAGGTAGGAGACCACAAACATGACCACGACCAGGATGCTGATGCGGGCGGCGCGCGACTCCTCGCGATACTTGAAGAGGGAGCTGGCATTGCTGAGCCGATGACGCAGCGAGCTCATGTAGCTGAGAGCCTTGGGTGAGGCGTGGATGGCGGGTATTTGCAGCGCATGTCCTGATGCCGCCTGTTGGCGTGCAGTGCTGAAGTGGGTGTGTAGCTGCGTCTGCGGCTGGGGTGGCAATGGCTGCTGCTGCTGCTGCTGCTGCTGTTGTTGCTGCAGCTGCGGCTGCTCCTGCTGGCGATGGGCATGCAGCAAGTGCGGCGAGCTGCAATCCTCGCCCAGCAAATCCTGCTGCAACTCCGTGTACTTGTGCAGATTGGGTGAGCTGTGCACCTGACGGATGCCCTGCACGCGATGCAGCTCGCGTAGATCCTGCGACGACGTACCCAACAAGGGCAGCTGTCTGGCCGAGTAGTTGCGCTTGATCTCCCCGCTGGCTGTTTGCAGTGTCAGCAAAATGTTCTGATTGCGATCGGCCAACGATTGCTCGGGCACGCTCATCAACGGCATGCCGCCATGGTTGCTCTCCACATCCACATCGGAGCCATCGTCCGAGATGGTGGGCAGCAGCACCTTGGCGGCCGAATCGCGACGCAGACAGCTCGGTGAGCTGCGTGGCGCCCTGTGATCGATCTGCATTTGCAGGCCACCGGTGGCGATGCCGCCGCCGCCGTGTGAGCTGGCCGAGGATATGGAATGTCTGTGCACACACAGGCTGTTCGTGTAGGGCGTGGCGGGCGCGGCCTGGGCGTGGTTGGTCAGATTGAGGGCGCTCTGCAGCAGCGGCGAGGAGCCGTTCTGTCTCATGCGCAGCCCATTGCCGCGCGCCTCGCTGAAGATGCGCCAATACATGCCACAGACAAAGCCGAAGGGCAGCAGAATGATGACTATGAAGTACACGCAGGCAAAGATCACGCCGAAAATGCTGTTCGTGCTGCTGATGTTGAAGTAGGTGGCAGCCAGGCGTCGCTGCCTGCTGAGCAGCGTGTCCGCCTCGAAGTCGAGCACACGAAATGCAGACAGCGCACCAAACAGTATGCCCACGGCCCAGGTGAGCGTGATGAATACCCATGTCTTTACGCCCGAGATCCGACTATGATAGCGCAGCGGATCAGTCACCGCGCACCACGTATCGCCGACCACCAGCAGCACGGCCAGAGCGCCCAGTGCGGCGGTCATGTCAATGGACCAGCACCGCAGCTGCACCGCTGGCAGCGAGAAGCTGCTGTGCACCGGCACACTCAGATTATCCTCCTGGGTCTCCGTCTCCGTGATGACAATGCCGCCATCTCCACGCTCATCGATGGTCAGCTCACGACAATACGTGGCATTGCACTTGTAAATCATCTCTATTGTATCGCCGGAGCTGTCATTGCTGCTGCTGCTGCTGCTGCTGCTGCTGCTGCTGTTGGTGGTGATATTGCGGCGCACCACAATGCCGTCCTGCTCCACAAGTTGGCCATGACGACGTATGGTTAGCTGATGATTGCCCGGCTTCGAGTAGAACTCAATGCTGTCGCCGGCCGCATTGCGGCCAACCAGCTGTTGCTCCTGCCCAGAGAAACTTTTGATGCCGCTCAGGAACAGAGTCGGTGCCAGAATGCAGCAGCCAATCAAGTTGATGATCAGTAGATTGATGGTGAAGCGATTTGCTGTGGTGCGCAGTCCGGGCGTTATCCAGAATGCGCACAGCGCCAGCAGATTGATGATGAACGAGATGAGCAGCAGGGCCAAGATGAGGAAATCAATGGCCATTTCTTTATGCTACCAACAATTGTTGTTGATCTTCTATTAGTAACAGTTCTGTCTGTTTTTCTAGCTGTTGTTTTAGTTGCTGTTGTTGTTGCTGTGTTTGTGGCACGCACATCACTTTACAGTTTGAGAGTCACTTTTTGCATTTTATATATGTGCGTTTCGTGTGTCTTTTTGAGACACATACACAAAAAAATTTCACTTGGTTTACACGTTGCACACTTCTTCTTCTTTTTCTTCTGTTGCTTGTTATTTTTTCCAATTTATTTGTAGATGTTGCTGTTGATTTTATTGTAGCTTGTTTCTTGCAAACGCTTGCTAATTTACGCGCGAAGCTCGTCGTCGATATTGAACAAAAATTTCTAAAAAATTTCTTTTTCTATTTTTTCACATGTAAATCCAATTTCTTTGGATCTCTTGCGCTTACTTTTATTTTTAATATTATTTTTTTGCTGCTTTGTTTTTGTTTAAACAAATTTTGGTTGCTTTATGAATTTGTATATTTCTGTTTTTGTTTTTTGTTTCTTTTTTCCGCGCGTTGATCGAGCACGATCTTCACTACGAAGCGTTTCAAGCACAACTGTTGTGTGCGTCGACCGCAACGCCTCAAAATATATATGGGAAGCGAACGCTCTCAGCTGAGCGCCAGCAACAGTTGCTGCTGTGCTCAGAGAGCTGTGAGAGCAATGAGCGTGCTGAGCGGCAATTTGTTGTCGCTGCTCTCGTTGTTGTTGCTGATTGCTGCTGTTGCTGCTGCTGTGATTTGTAGTTCCCACGCTCCCGCTCAATTAATACCGCAGCGACTTTGAATTTATGCTGCCTTCTCTGTTGCTGTTGCTGTTGCTGTAGCTATTGTTGTTGTTGTTGTTGTTGCTTCTGCAGCTGCAGACCGCATTGTTGCTAGCTGTTGCCAGCCGGTATTTATCAGCTTTTAGAGTCTGTCTGCTGCTACTGCTGTTGCTGTTGTCCTAGTTCGTTGCAAGCTCACAAATTGTATAATCTTTTTGCAATTGCAATTGGCAAGCCGCTTCACTTTTGCTTCGCTCTCATTACATCACAATCGGTTGTTGTTGCTGACGGCGGTGGCACATTTTCCAAAGCTCATTTTGATTTGGGTTCTGTTCAACATCCAATGCAATGGGCCACGCTCTATTTTCTTAACCATAAAAATTGCATTTTTATTAGGCGCAAGTCAACAGTAATATTGCTGCCGCTGTTGTAGCTGCTGGCGGCTCGGAACAGCTGATGAAATTCTCAGCACAGCAACTGGAAGAGAGAAAGAGATGGTATGTGAAATTATGAGATAAGAGACTCCCTTGCGCTATTTTCATTTTCATAATAATACAAATAATACAATACAAAAAATAAATACAAATAAATAAATTAAAAATTTACGTTTTCTGTTTTGATTGTGAAATTAAAAATAAATATCAACTAGCTTCGGACCATGACAGAGCACATACAATACATACATAGAGAAGTAATTTATATATGTTTTTATATATTTGTTCTTATATATATGTCCATATATGCGGACATATCATCGTGTGCTGGTGACTCAGTTAGGGAGTCAATTTGTAATATTTGCATGCGCCTTATAAGAGCAGAGGCACGCGTTGGCCCTATGCCACATCGTATGGGTAAATGTTCCTTATCGGCTAATTACAAACAATGACCAGTCATTGATAAGCAATAAGAACGAACTGTAGGTAAAAGCATTTCAGCACTATATGAAAATACATAGGTTTATCAAAAGACAAAGAATATTGTACGAATAATATTAAATATATTTTATATAGAAATATTTAAATTATATTCGTCAATATTATTTTTTATATATAAAATTGATGAATATAATAATTGTATTGAACATATATATATTTATATCAAGATTCCTGTTTTCTAACTTGAGTAAGTATCAGCTCATAAATATTAGTTCAGTTTTGCTATGAAAAACCCCAGTTAGTGAATTTACAGTTATTGGCCAGGTTTAAGTAGCATGTCTTCAGTACTGCGCATCAGCTCCTCAACAAAGCAAGTTATGACTATCAGCTGATTTCGACATGTCCACTCGGACGACACAACTTTGAACCCACAGCAACAAGTCCCAGACACGCAGGGCGTATGAGCTCATCCGAGCTGCGTTCTATCGTTCGACCAGTTTCCATACTAAATGATTATATATCCAAATATACATATACATATATATGTCTGGGCAAATGTGATCAGAGTCGAGCATCATGGGAGCATTGAACACGCGACCAGCGACTGTGAAATGTAAACAAAAATTATTTCGTTTTTACGTCCGGGCTAAAGCGCAGTTTACATGCCCTACTTTAGCACGAGGCGGAGTGCGTTGAGTAAAGAGACTCTCTCGTGTTGCCAGAAGTTGCAAGTTTGCAATGGAAGCACAGCTCTTAATTTTCGCCAACAAACAATATTTGCAAAGAGCAGTTTTTGCTAAAAGTATTTATTGAGCTATTGGGCCCGCGGAACTAGGTCGTGAACAAAAGGCACGGAACGCACAAAGATTTCTTGAAATAACAAAAAAGTCTAAATGACATTATTAACTGGCATTTCTTTCTCTTTCTGCGTCTCGACAAATGTATATCATACTCCCTGGCCTTTTCCTTCTCTCCCTCACTCCCGCTCTCTGCTTCTAGCACTCAATGGAGTCTGTCTCTCTCCCTCTCTCTCTCTCTCCCTCTCTCTCTCTCCCTCTCTCTCTCTCCTTCTCTTTCTTTAGACTACTCACTTTCTGTCTTCACCGCTCTATATGTCTCTTTGCACATCTGCTTGATAAAGACAGATGGAAATAGATAGATAAGATTTTTAAAGAGAGCCACGAAATATTTCAAGAAAGACCGAAAGATATGATATTTAACTTTATTGACTGTGCGAGTCAACTAAAGCGATTTTTTTATAATCCAATCCTACATAAGCTGTAAATGGAATAAAATGTTTGAGAATTCAATGATGCCTAGACCCACTACCCTACACCAAGTAATAGAACAAAGTCAGCCAAAACGCATATATTTTGAGGCTTATCTCCAAGCGTTTGAAGACACGCCCCAATCGATTAGGCACACGAACTGAAACGCGTCTCCGAATGCTGTGTCAACAGAGGGCGAGAAAAGGCCAAATGGACAGTTTGCTTAAGATCAGCGTTATCTATATATATATATATATATAGATGTATATATATATATATATATATATATATATATTCGATTTGAATATTATGAAGCACTTAGTCTAGCCCAGCTAAGCGCCAATTTAGGGGTGTGAATTTAACGCTTGCTTTGTACACTTTTCAGGCGGCAGCTCAGCTGTTTATGGAAGGCAAATATTGACGCGAAAAGTAAATCAAGGCAAAGACGGACGTACGTACTCATATGAATTAATAAACACATATTGCTCTATCTGCTACGGTCTTTGCCAGAATTAAATTTGTTTTCATTATACTCTGTTCGCCGCAAGCTGAAAGAAGGTAAAATTGTAGAACCATAGAATCTTTTATAGAAAAAAAAAATTTAATAAATTACCACACTCTCTTTCTCTCTTCTCAAGCAAATCACATCAGCTAGGATAAGTTACTTAATATGATTAAAGAACAAATCAGTTATGAGAAGAGCGAATACATACTTCATTTATCTATTCCTTTCCTTACCAAAAGAAATAGAAATCTAGAATATTGATTTGTGTAACATATTGAAAATAGAGTATCTAACAATCGTAAACTATTCGCTGTAGTTTTTCCACTTGTATTTTTGCTAGTTTCCTAGTGCTTATCAGGGCGTCTAAGCTGATGTGGCTCTGTAATAATTTTATTGACAGATAATGCAACGGAACAAAGACAATTTGCACTTGCTCAAATATTGTATAGATTATATGTGTTGAATGGCATCAACTTTGCTTTTTTTATAGTTTGAGGGTGTTGGGGCTTAGGTCAACTAACGCCTGATTCATACAATTACAATATAAAAACTAAATGCAACCTGCAAAAGCCAGAGTCTAGCTGCATAAATGGCATTTAACAAACGACGAAAGCTCACACGAACAAGTGTCTGACTGCGCTTTGGTTAATCTCTGTCTGCTGAAGTAAAGTGAAGTGCGTTTTTCTTTATTATACCAGCATATACATATATAACATATATATATAGATTGTATTTCTGCAGAAACAACTGTGCCGCCTCTCGATAGCTGCTCTAACACTTGAAGCGTGTAAACAAGTCGCTGAGAATGCGCTCATTTGCATGACTTCGCAAGAAAAAGCATTAAGATAAAAACATGTAGCATGAGTAAGCCAATCAGGTGGAGAGCCTCACCCCACCAGTTCACCCAGTCTTAGATTGCGCATACGCTGCATGCGCGAGGTTCACAAAGCTTTAGCCACAAATTAAAGCAAGAAAAAAAAACAAAGTCGCCATCTGCGTCTGCATGAGCAATCAAAATTTGGTTAAAGAGGCTCGGCTTTATTTTGGCTGGGATTTACACAGCACGTGATACGCTTAACGAGCCACTCTAGATGGGGCCAATATGAACCTGTTGCGAACAACGGCTCAGCCTGGGAGTCCCAGCACAAAGAATACAAAAACTATGGCTCACGCAAGGCAAGCAACTGCAACACCACCACCAACAACAACAACAACAACAACAACAACAACAGCGGCAACAACAGCAACAAAACTCAACTGTCAACGTATAAAGCCGGTTTTTAAGTTTTTGCTCTTTTTTTATAAACATACATATAAGTTTTCCGCTCACTCTCTCTCTCTCTCTCTCTCTCTCTCTCTCTTCCTCTCCCTCTGTTAAAACGTGACGTCACTTTTGACGTTCATAAGTGGACTGCAGCCTGATATTTAAATATAAAGTTTTGCACTCACTTTTGGACTGACTCGCCTCGCGTCGTATCGATCGTCTGTCCCGCTATCGTACAAATTGAGGCACTTAAGACTCATGAGCCCATAAATAAAGTTGATATAAATGATATTTAACCCATATTTGTGGCTGACAATAATATGCCCCGAAAATGGGCGTGAAATTCCTTATATCATTTTTTTTTTATGTTTTGTTTGCTGCTTTTACCTACCAATATTTACACACAATGGCCGTACAGCCCTAAGACAGCCTAAAAATGGGCAGACAACAGACATTAATATACTCTTATACATATATTTTTACATATATGTATATGCCTATAAGACCTGACTTCAAGTCGTGTTACGTGCCGTGTCCTTGAGCTTGCCGCAATTATGGCAACCGTCACGATGATTTGACTTTCTTGCCTGGGACTCACCTGGCCAACGATTGCAATACGATCAGCGCTCTGTTGAGCCACGTTTAAGCTCTTGAGGTAAGCCTTTAATAATTGTAAATGATATTGATTCTATGTGGCTGGGACATTACTTTTACAAATATTCTATTGAATTTCTGTTGAACATGTGATTTGCATTTGCTGTGATTGAATATTGATTGATTGGCTGGCAAAAATTTGCACTTTAATGAATGAACTTTAAGGCGCATTGGTAGACCGCCGACTGCTATTTTATTTGATTGCTTATCGTAAGAAAAAAGTAAGCATATAAATATTTATTAAATATATATATATATATATATAAATATATATATATAAATATTTATATATAGTTATGTAATTTGTTCAAAGTAATGTTATATTTACATATATGTATGTAATATATTTTTTTTACAATTTTTTAGACTCTCTTAGTTCTTTTTTTTTCAAGTTGTACGTAAACGTTAACAAGTTCTCGGTGTCTCTCTCTCACACACACTCTCTCTCTCCTTCTTTTTCTTACACACTCTCTGCCTTTCTTAAGTACATGATATTTTCTGATTCTTTATTAAACATATTCGCTAACAATAAAAAAAAATTAATAAATAAATAAAATCAATACTGACTTTTTCAAGACCTGCTGCTTCGCTAGCGTGATCATTTCAAGTCATCTTTTCATTACGTACATTATTCTTGATCGTGTCACTAATATAGACTTGCTTACATATGCTATTAATCCTTTAATTATCTACCTAAGATTTATAAATGGCTAATTGCAAGCCTTGTAAAAATCTTACGTATAACTAGCTTAAGGTAAGATTACACCACAATCAATTGATTGCACTGGTGCATTTTGAACTGCGCATAATACATATTTTGTTATAGCCCAAGCTAGGTCTGTGCATGGCGCATTTCTAATTCATTTCGCACGTTGCCCTTTTCCGGTGCCAAATAAGCATGTTTCTAGCTTATAATCTAAGCCTCGGCTAATTGACAGTGACAGGCGGCCACACCTCCCAGGCACAAGTCAGACGTGTGTCAGACATCATGACGAATGTCCAAATATGAAAATATACATACACCTATATAGCTATATATGCTCATTAAAGCATTCAGCTGTGTTACATCAGTCTTTGGTTCAGTGTCTCGAGTGTTGATAAGATTGCAATGTGGTTTCTGCTTAAGCCTGATAAAGAAAATTACGATAATCAAGCCAAACGATAGTCAATCAGAAAAAAAAAAACTAAGAGGCGCTTTTAATGCACAAATCCCAATACTATTAACATAAATCCAATTTAATTAACTCAGCGCCTCCATCTGCCCAGCTGCTTACACTGTCCGACAAAAGTTTGCTCGGCCTATTGTGTAATGAATAGGTATGAATGCGAGCTTATATATAAGTAAGTATTTATGTGATACGCTCTTTTTATCCGCCTATAATTGAATAAAATGCGGCTTTATCAAAGGCGATGGAAAAAAGACAAATATTGGCACAACTTTTTATCTGAGCTTAGTAACTTTGTCATCGTTCAACGAAACGCAACAAAAAGATTTGTCTGCTAGCAAATGGTTGACTTTTAAATGCCCTGTAGCCTTCTCAACCAAGCTGAACATTTTATAAATTTTTATATTTTATATCAATTAATTTAATTGTGCACTAATCGGCTCTATTTTTCGTACGTCTAGCCTGATTTTTGTTTTGTTTAAAAGACACATAAATATTTTCACGCAGAATATTCGTTAATGATCATTACAGTTATCGCTGTAATCATACGATCTTGTACTAGGTTCGAACTTATGTTTGTACTATAAAAAGTGTTTAACTTAACCCCGTTGGCTTCTTACAATGATGTATATTATACATATGCCTTAGATCTTTGACTCTTTATAATGATGTATATTATACATACGGCTCGGAACTTTGACTTTTTATAATGATGTATATTATACATACGCCTCAGCAGTTTGACTTCATATAATGATCAATATTATACATACGGCTTAAGATCGTTGATCTCCACTTTTTCATTAATTTAATGTGCAGGGCTAGCTGAAAAAATTGTAATTCCAACTCGAAACATGGAAACTTACAACGAACAATATTACACATCAGACTCGGGCACGATTGGGAGGAGTGAGTGCTAGTGTATGCCCCATCTTTATAGGTTCTAGTATAAACTTTTCCATTAGCTCGTTAACTCGCCAGCACGACAATTGCCAACAGCAAAAGCAAAAAAAAAATATATATATTATAGAGAAAAACAATAACAAACACATTAGCATCGTTACCAATGAGTTGCTCTCATTGTTGTTGTTGTTATTTTGTCGTCTGGCTGTCATTGATTCACATTCATCGTCTGGTGACGTTTATTATTATTTTATTTACTTTTTCCTATTGACCAATGGAGAAATAAAGCTACCAAGTGTAACTAAACATAAACACGAATTAAATATGCAATAACTCAATGAATCGTAAAGGTATTCTAAAAGTCACTTATCACACCATGTGACTGATGTGTTTGGGCTTTGGACTCCCATCGGAGCATTTCCCGCTTTATGATAACGAAATTTTATATAGTTAAATTTGCATGTATCCAAACAAAAAATTTATTGAAATTCATTGGAACTTTCATTGCGGAATTATTTGTGGGAGAGCTCAAAAACAGATCAATTAAATTGAGTATAAATTTAAAGGGTGGTGCATGATGTGGGAATATTATTTAACATAGAGTAAATTGGGAAAGTTAATTTAAGAAGTACTTATGTTATAAGTAAAAAAATAATATTATTCAGTTATGTATTGACAATCATCTTATTTGATAATCTACATTCATTGCCTCTTTAATTTTTTCTCTTAATCTCACTTTTTCTCCCTCTCTATCTCTCTCCCATAAACCTGACCTAAATTTCTATCGCACTCACTTTGAAATTCCAAAACAATCAAACCTTTAAAAAAAAATTATTTTATTTGTGATTAGTTTATTTTTAATTTTTAAATAAGCATGGAGAACAAAAATGCTCAGAAACGATTTGTTAGTTCACTAGATACATTCTCCCGAGACTTTTACCATAAACTGTTTATCTTGTCAGTCGATACAGATCTAATATGTTCCCCACTCTCGATACAAATCTGCGCTGGAATGTTGCGCATGGGCGCCAAAGATGATAGCGAAACTAGTCGTCAGCTGGACGCCGGACTCAAATTCAACTCGATCGATGTCAATCAGATAGCTGATGGTTTCCATGATGCTCTCAATTATTACCAGAAGTACAGTGTGTTGCGCATAGCCAACAAGGTGTACATTATGGATAGCATTCACTTACGTAAGGGATTCTGCGATGCGCTGACCCAAAAGTTTCTTTCCACTCCCGAGCACATTGATTTCAAGAATGCCCAGAAGTCGGCTGCTACTATCAATGCCTGGGTTGAGTCCAAGACGAATAATCTTTTAAAGGATTTAGTTGATGAAAGCTCTTTCAGCTCAGAGACTCGTCTTGTGCTGATCAATGCGATCTACTTCAAGGGCGAATGGGATATCAAATTTGATGAGAAACAAACGGTCATTGAGGATTTCTTTGTGGATAAGAAAAATAAGGTTCAAGTATCTATGATGAACTCATTTGACAAATACTTATTTGCGGAACTCTCAAAGCTAAATGCAAAAGCCTTGCGGATGTCTTATAAGGATACTAAACTATTCATGTTGATCATACTGCCCAACAAAAAAGATGGCCTAATGGAACTAGAGAAGGGTTTAAAATCAACAGCCCTAGAGTCAATAATATCCCAATTACAGAAACTGGAAGTGTTTGTCAAACTGCCCAAATTTAAAACTGAATTCAGTGTGGAATTAACACCTGTCTTCAGATCCCTGGGTATGGAAAAAATATTTAGCAATCCAGAATTTGACAAAATTCTCGAGATGAAACAGCCACTGAAGGTATCCCAAATTATGCATAAGGCATTCATTGAAGTTAACGAAGAGGGCACCGAAGCTGCAGCTGCGACTTCCATGTCCATGGTTGCGTTGTGCATGACATCAGACCCGGAGCCCAAAATATTTTATGCCGATCATCCATTTTACTATGTTATTTATGATGACGTCTTTGGTTGTCTTTTCATGGGAAATCTTAAGCTTAAAAATTTGATTTCAATGAATACTCGGAAGCTATGCGCACACTGTAAGGCACCTTGCCCAAACAAATGAGGTCAATAACTAAATATAAAAGTGAATTAAATATGCAGAAACTCTGCAAATTTCAATTTGTCCACTTCAATAGCCAATGCTAGCTTTTTACTCATATAGAATGAACTTTTCACAGTCACCATAATTCCATCTCATTCACTTTGCTATATGAGATTATCGAAATAATAGGAAACTATCAAAATTCAAATTGTATTTGGCATTTTAATTTTTGGTAAGCATGGTGAAAGAAAATGATAAGATTTATTTCTAGAGATTTATACCATAAGCTAGTAGGCTTGATCCCCACTCTCGATACAAATCTGAGCTGGAATGTTGCGTCTCAGACGAATAATCTCTTATAAAACTTAGTCAGTCCAGATTCTCTAAGCTCAGATACTCGTGCTGATCAATTCGATTTATTTCAAGGGCGCATGGGATATTAAATTCAATGAGAAATAAACGAACAGCAAAGATTTTTTTTTGTGGTCGGCAAAAAAAAATCAAGTATCTACGATGAACTCAAGGAGCGATTACTCATATACGGAACTCACAAAGCTAAATGCAAAGCCTTGCGGATGTCTTATAACGATATTAAATTGTTTATGCTGAAAAGTTTAAAATCAACGACCCAAGAAAATATAATATCCCAATTGCAGAAACTAAAAGTTTCAGTCAAACTTCCAAATGTAAATCTGAATTCAGTATCGAGGAGGGCACCGAAGCTGCAGCTGCGACTTCATTGACAATCCAAAGGAGATTACTGTTGATCATCCATTTAACTATATGATTTGTGATGAAATCATAATCTTTTCATGGGAAATCTTCAGCTTAAAAGTTCGAACTATAACGATGCTCTTTTGCGCTTATAAGGGCATTTTGTTGGCAATTGATATGATAGCTGAAAGAACAAGTCCACTTCAATAGCCAATGCTAGCTTTTTACTAATATAGAATGAACTTTTCAGTCACCATAATTAAATCTTATTCACTTTGTAATATCAGATTTTCTAAAAAAATCAGAAACTGTCAAAATTCAAATTGTATATGTCTGTTTTATTTTTAGGTGAGCATGGAAGATGATAAGAAACAATTTACGGATTCGTTAGATACATTCTCTCGAGATTTATACCATAAAATGGTGGGTCTGTCAGCCGATACGGATATAATATGTTCCCCACTCTCGATACAAATCTGCGCTGGAATGTTGCGCATGGGCGCCAAAGATGATAGCGAAACTAGTCGTCAGCTGGACGCCGGACTCAAATTCACCTCAACCGAGGCCAATCAAATAGCCGATGGTTTCCATGATGCTCTCAATTATTACCAGAAGTACAGTGTGTTGCGCATAGCCAACAAGGTGTACATTATGGAGGGCTATAAATTACTCCAGGACTTCAGCGATGCGCTGACCCAAAAGTTTCTTTCCACTCCCGAGCTTATAAATTTTGGAAATTCAGAAAATTCGGCGGCCACTATCAATGCCTGGGTTGAGTCCCAGACGAATAATCTTTTAAAAGACTTAGTCAATCCAAATTCTCTCAACTCAGATACTCGTCTTGTGCTGATCAATGCGATCTACTTCAAGGGCGCATGGGATATAAAATTTGATGAGAAACAAACAAAGAGTGAAGATTTCTTTGTGAATGACAAAACTAAAGTTCAAGTATCTATGATGAGCTCAACGAACAATTACTCATATGCGGAATTCAAAAAGTTAGATGCAAAAGCCTTGCGGATGACTTATAAAGATACCCAATTATCAATGCTGATCATACTGCCCAACAAAAAAGATGGCTTAGCCAATCTTGAGAAGGGTTTAAAATCAACAACCCTAGAGAGTATAACATCTGAACTATTCTACACAAACGTATCTGTCAAGCTGCCCAAATTTAAAACTGAATTCACTATGGAAATGACACCTGTCTTCAAGGCCCTGGGCATGGAAATAATATTTAACAATCCAGAATTCGATAAAATGTTGGAGAAGCGAGAGCTGCTCGCAGTATCCCAAATAATGCACAAGGCATTCATTGAGGTTAACGAGGAGGGTACCGAAGCAGCAGCAGCAACTTCTATGGTAATGTTTATGAGAAGCGCGTCAGAGAAACCGGAGAAACCGAAAACATTTACTGCCGACCATCCATTTTGCTATATTATTTATGATGAAGTCTACGGTTGTCTCTTCATGGGAAATCTTAAACATAAAGATCCAAATTCAATAGCTACTTTAGAGCTATGCACACCCTGTAAGTCAGCTTGCCCAAGATTGCAGGAAAATAAATGAAATATAAGGATTCAAAAAATAAAGTAGCCAAGAGAATGTCAATATGAATTAAATATGCAAAACTTCAGTAAATTTCTAACTATTTCATTACTGTTTTATGTTTACAATGTGAAAAAGATCGAATTGACTTCAATAGTTAATGATAGCTTTTTACCCATACAAATATGACAAACTCAAATGCTGTCATCGGCTTTGTCTCGCAGTTAGATCACACGCTCGTCTCCAACTCAAAATACCGAATGAGCAGTCGCGTGTGTCTAATTTGATATTGCGGTAGTCAAAGTATTAGCAGAAGCGCACGCAAATTCTGCCGTTTATGTAGATTTAGTTACTTTCCGCTAATGAGATTGACAGAAAGAGTTGCTTCATTTGAAAGAGATAATCATTGCAGCTGAGACACTGACGCAGCGAAACAGTTGAAAACGCTTGAGCAATTGCAAGATATTTGATTGAGATATGGAACATATATGTAGTCTGCTTATAGCAGTCCAATGGACAGCGTGAATTGAAACAGTGAATGAGTCAGCCTACTATAATCATGAGTATTTACATAGCCGCACTGCACAAATAGATCATATCAATCTGAGATATGCTTACTATGAAAAAAGTACACAGGCCGGGGACCTTTTTAGAGCATGAGCTCACGGATTGTTTTAGATAAGTAACAGGCATATCAAAGCACCTTCGATTCCATAAACTATAAGCTTTTTTATATTTATATTTATTCACATTTATTTATATATTTTGTTAATTATACAACCAGCTAATCATGTATTGAAGACCAATTAGTTATTCTAACCGCCAATATATTTATGCATTTATTCCGTGTAACACCGCAGAGCTCATTTGTGTATTCTAATTGTAATTACAGTTTACACTAACTAGCGCATTGTGACTCTCCGTTCTGTAATATAAAACAGCTGCCAATTGACCCAAATGGATTGACCTTGACATCTGCCAGCATTTTCCAAGCCAATGAAACAGTTGTCTAATCAATTTAGCGACCCTCAAGCAATATAATTAAGCAATTATTGCTTGAAAACTTACCTCAACTTAGGGAACCCACCAGCAGGTGCAAAGCACTTGAAAATTACTAAAATGTGCGAAAACCTCAGCTGCCAATAACAATATGCCTATCAACAGTTTAGGGCTAACCAAAGGCCACTAGCAAATGGCAACAATCAGGTCAGATATCCGAGCCATTGATTAGGGTTTAATGCTGTTGACGATGACAGCCTGTGGGCGATGGGTATTGAGTGGAAACCGGCGAGTGGCGAGTGCTGTGACACCTGTGTGCCAATAGACAACCTGTCAACGCGCTCTAATTACATTATCTATATCTCATTAGCAACCCTTCCAGTGTGTCACTTTGGGCGGCGCTGCGTTATGTGGATCGTCTCGAATTTATGCAAAAAGTGCACAACGTTACGAACGAACGAGTTCACTGCACTCAGGGCTGGGCTGGGGCTGGGGCAGACGATGTCTGATTTTGGCTACCAGCATCAAATTACCCAAACAGCAAAAAGTAAAGAGAGTAAATTGCTATGCACTACTAGAAGATACCCAGTAAATAAATATAGTCCAGCTGGATAATGAAAAGGTATTCAAGCCATGGAACTTGACCAGATCCAAATTTAAAGCCTTCAATTATGCTGCTCGAGAATAAATATTCTCCAAAGTGTAAGCCAAGCAGTATGATAGAGATACAAATAATAAAAAAGAAGAAAATATTGCAAATGCTCGCCACTGGCCACGTTGAGGTCAAAGTGTTTGACACATGTGAGTGGCCATAGACAATAGAGATGCCTGCGGCACACACAGTTCGCGGTCTACAGCTCGTGCTCATGCACATACTGGAATATTATTTCACATAAAAGTGTTAGCAGGACAACTCAAACACAAAAAAAAAAAAAAAAAAAAGAAGAGAAGCAGTCGATGGCTTCATTTAAGCTAGAGTCTGGACAGTTGTCACATCACATGCTTAAGGCCAATAGCTTTGCCACTTCTCATGCCTGTGGACTTGCCCCCGTTTTTCCCAGTTTTCCACTTTAGCAACAAGGTCAGCGACTCCTACGCAATTCAATTGAAAATTGTTCTCTGCTCTGCTCGGTTCTGTTCTGTTTTGTTCTGTTTCCGTTTCTGTTTGTGTTTACTAGGCAATTCAGAAATGAAAACAGAAATGCATTTATTTATAGCTGGACAACATGCCATGCAGGCAAACTGACCTACATTCAGTTCCGTGTCGCATCGTGTCTCTAGAATATGTTGAAATATTAGTCGTCATATTTAGATATATAATATTATGTATATAAATGTTTATGACCTTAGAGCCAAGAACTAGTGAAAATGTGTGTCTGATTTATGCTGATTGACAAGTTTACACATTTCACACATTTCGGAAGTCATATTTTACTAATGCGCCTAAATTGAAAAGTTATTGAACATTCATTATAAATTCCAATACCAAGCTGACTGACAACTGGCCTTCTCCAATCGACTGTTCACCTTAGATAGGCAAAGTTCCCAACCCAGACACGTGGCCAACAGTGAGTGAATCGTTAAAGTATTCAAAGGGTCGTATATCACAACATTTCTGCAAGTGCTTCCCATTTGACTGATGTGCTTGAGCTTAGGGTGCACATCGAAATATTATAAATTTTTGAAATACTCATATTTGCATATATCTAAACAATGAGTCAAAATTATTGGAATTCGCCAAGCTAAATAAACTTGTGAGGCCTAAAAGCGGATCAATTAAATTGGGTATATATTTAAATTTTTGAACTATAAATAATTTGTATTATGCAGAAATATTAATAAGCATCGATGAAATTTATGTACCTTAATTAAAATGTTATAAAAAGTGAAAATAATATACTTGATGGAAATATTTACAGCTGAATCAATTAAGTCAGTACCCCTATAAAATATAAGCTTATTTTTCTTTAATTGATTAATTAATATTTAATTGTCCTTTTCGCTCTTCCCCATAAACCGTTTCTCTAGGTAAGTAATTCTGCTTTTCTTCCCTTCCCTCTCTCTCCCTATATCTAACTCTTCATTTCACTCTTATAAAGTATGGAAAGATGCAGAAACAGACAGAGAGAAAGAGAGAGAGCGAGAGAGAGAGAGAGGGAATGAATATATTATATAAGTATATAAACATTATCTCTCTCTCTTTTTCTCTCTCACTCTCTCTTTCTCTCTCTCTCTCTCTCTCAACCGTCCATCTCATTTGCTATGTAATATCAGATTATCTAAACAAAAATCAGAAAATGTCCAAACTCAATTTTTATTTGTGTTTGTTTAATTTTTAGATAATCATGGCGGAAGATGATAAGAAACAATTTACGAATTCGTTAAATACATTTTCTCGAGATTTATACCATAAGATAGTGGGTCTGTCAGCCGATAAGGATATAATATGTTCCCCACTCTCGATATAACCCTAGAGACTATAATATCCCAATTACAGAATACACCGATCTTCAAGGCCCTGGGCATGGAAATAATATTTAACAATCCAGAATTCGATAAAATGCTGGAGAAGAGGGAGCTGCTCCAAGTATCCCAAATAGGGCACAAGGCGACCGCCTTGAGGTTCATGAAGACGGTACTGAAGCTGCAGCTGCAACTGCTATGCAAATTAATTTTGAAATGATGTCAGCTACAGAAAATATGCCCAAAGCATTTCATGCAGATCATCCATTTTACTATATTATTTATTATGAAATCTGTGGTTGTCTTCTCATGTTAACTTTTAAGCCCAAAGACTCGAATCAATTAAACGCTTCGGAGTTATGCATACCCTGTAGGTCAGCATGCCCAAGATTACATGCAACAAAATGAAATATATTTGCACATTTTATGGAATTTTATATATGCTAACCGAATTTTAATCGTTTTCTTAAACACAACCCAAATAAAAAAATAATGAAAAGCTTAAAAAAGAACACATTAGACTCAAGTCCAGATATTCTCCAAATACAATAAAAATATAAGATAATCATTATTTTTGTTTTTATTATATTACTGTACGCTGAAACTGACGATGATAACTAGACGTTATCTGTAATCTTAAATGAACGAAAGATATCTAGTCATGTAGCTATCTTGGCATACATTTTCGCTTTCAATTACAAGATCATTTTTATCTCAGGGACCACACCCTGAGTCACTTCATTAGCTGGTTAATTTTCATTGCAAGCTTTTACAAATCTAATCTAAAGACAACCCACATATATCTTATAGCAGCTTAAGAATCGGAGGAATGTACGCGGCTGTTGAGTGGAAATGATAATGGAGTCGATCGAAGCGCCTAGTCTGACAGTCAAATTACTTTCGAGTAGTGTGATATGATAAAATCCTCGTTTGATAAATTATTTTTTTGATATTTACATTATTGCAGACAACGATACAAATCAGCTTTCAACCCTACTCCTTATCAGCAGACCTTATCAAAAGCTTGTGAATATTTAAGTGTATGATATGTAACTACTCTGGTCAAATATTTGCATTTGTTATGGCTTAGTTAGCTACCAGTCTTGGTAACAACGTGCCTGTAGCCTTCAGTGGGCCCAAATGTCGGCCAAACTATCGAAGTATGTAGGACACGCCTCTCGGCACTAATCAAAAAATAATAAAAATATCTGGTGAAGCACCAATTTAGACCAAGCGAATATGAAATTCAGTTATGAACAATTTCATTTCTAATAAATTGCTCTACAGGGAATTTGAATATGGAGCACTAAAGCTTATGATAACGCCGCTAACCCAAAAACAAAATATAAATATTTTCCATACTATATAGTACTGCTAAAGCTATATTAGTTTCTGTTCAATAATTCTTTGTTAAATAGAACTGTTGTTAAACAGGTTTCGAAATTTTTTTAATACTCAATTGATATCAACTTAGCGCTGAAGTTCATGGCTCAGAGGATAGAAAACAAAAATTTCTCTATCAATTTGAATCTATAAAATGATTTATAAATTTTATATAGAGTTTCTTTTAATTATAATAATATAAGTTGTGGGCTATGCTTATGGTCTTGGGCTTAGCAAGTACAGCCTGTAACTGACCTTTAATAAATGACAACTTTGACTTTGTATACGGCCAGCTAAGCCCAATAAGCTGCTCCATTTTACTGGCCCAAATAATGAATATGACTAAAAGTAAACGTTGAGTTTCTGGCGGTCACAGCTGGCAAATGCGCGGCCTTTCATGCTGCCCTTTTATATTTAACTAACTTTTGTTATTGCTGCTTTCAGGCAGACAGGGCAGACGGGCACTTAAACAATTTAAGCAGCCCTGTGAAACAATTTAACAAAAATAAAAAATAAAAACTTGCCGTTATTTATAATTCACAGCTGGTTAAATGATGTGTATGAGCTGCAGTTGCTGTGACCTCTTCGAGGTTAATGTCATTATTAATAGCCACAGTGGAACAAGAAACAAAAAATTAAATTTAATAATAAAAAAGATACCATGATGAAGGCCATCAAGTGACATAAATCTCGACAAAAAAAATTGTGCACAAAACGAAAAAAAAATTGTTTTTAAAAAGTCAGCAAGATGGGCTTGACAGTGCGCTATATAATCAGAGATAGACATGGATCGATTATAAATAATATACTCGATATTGTCTGGGAATTTATTTACATATTCATGAGTCTGAAAGCTCACTCAGATGTTTTCAGTATGATTGAGTTTTTATTTTTTCTTTATACAACTGTATAAAACCTCATATTCATCTCCATGTAAAATATTCATAGACATAGATAAAAATTATCATAATTGAGGGGCACATCAATAAAATTATCAACTGTGCTTTAAAATCTCAGCGACTTTTTTGTTCCTACCTTTCACGCATGCTGAACTTTTCGCAGGTTTCGCCTCAAAGCCACCACAGACAATGCCCAACTAACTGAACCGAACTAAAAAAAAACTTCTAAGTCGTTACAAAGTTCAACTATTATTCACGAACACTTTGCGGTTTATAAAGTTGCAGTAAGTACTTGTTCTTTTATTTGTTATTATTGTTAATGCCATGACGAGGTCTCTTTCCATGCATAGAACGCCTGACTATTTTGCACTTGGCTCTATATAATTATTTCCGTTAGCGTCCAAGAAAATCGTTGAAGCAAAACCGTTTCAATTATTTGCATTTCGAAGAATTACGACAAATCGAGCGGGAAAATTTAAAACCACTTAAGACGAAAGTAAGATATTCTATAAGGGAAACATTTAAGAACATTCATTCATAATAAAATTCTTTCTATGACAAAAATGTTTGTGTAAGACTCAATAGCTAAATACATTTCATTATCTTTCGGGAATTACGAATTGTCGCGAGCTAAGAGTATTAAAATAGGTGTGAAATGTAATTAAAGATATTTTTCATTGTATTCATAAAAATTTTTCATTATTAGCTCAGAGCTGATTTAAACTTGAATCTTAGACCACAGATAGCTAAGCTAAAGTAAATAAGTAAAAAAAAAAAGTCTTATGCAGTAAATAATTGCTTCACAAATGTCTCTTTGGCTTCAACAACTCAAAACAGATAACATTAATAAAATTTCCTTCGCTCGATAATTGTAATTAAATTACTTTTGGCCAAGTTAAATGCAAATATTCTAATTGCCTTTCTATAGAGTACAGCTAAGTGTTTCATACGGCAAAAGTATTGGCAGGCGATTCGCTCATATTTAAATTGCCGTTGTTGTTGTGAATTTTGTTTTTAATATTTGTGACGTCTCAAAAGGACGTGTAATCGAAAACGTATTCGTAATTGTGGGTATAATTGAATTGTTTTCTCAAACTTTGCAGGCGGGTTCATTGCACTGGATTCTATGCCAGAAAGCGTGTTAGTCAGAGCTTTGAATTACCCGATTACCAGCTATAATAATTGCCTTTGCGGTCATAAAATGCAATCGAGTAGAAAATTGCAACGTTGCAAAAAGCAAAATCACAAAAATAAAAGAAATACAACAAGCCGCATTTGAAATCACAATAGAAACTGTTCCTTGGACTTTTATGAATTGAAGTCACTGACAAAAATACTCGATCAGCATTTGAGGTAAAGTTTCTAGAAATTCATCGAACAATTGGACTCCCTGAACCAATATCAAAATGCATATTCAGCGAGCAGCAATTACTGTAATTAAGATTTAATGGTCTTGGCCGGATATGGAAGGCGGGCAGTGAGAGTATTAACAGAGATTAACCCTCATTAACTTTACCTAATAACCGGTTATCTGGCAATTGTCTAGCAGTTATTGGCAAAGTACTTGCCCGGCTGAGAGCTAAACTAAACAAGCCAAGTGCAGTTTATAAATCAATGAGCTAAGCGAAAATAAATGGATGGAGAGAGGAGAGTGCAGTAAGTTAACACCCATTTAAAATACATAAAAAAAAAAAAGTAAACGTACTGTAAATATATTTCAGTAGCAGATAACATAGTATATCCATAACTTATCTCTAACAAGCCTTGAATAGTTCAGTGGCTTTTCTGAAGTAATATTCCATTACAGCACCAGCCAGTGCTTATTAAATTCCTAATCAAAAAGTTAATATTATGAAAATACTTATCATTTTCATGTCCATGTTACTTTTTAATAAGACTAACATTGCAATAAGAACACAAGCGCAATGCTCAAAATTATTTTTTACTGCGACATTCACTTTAAATGGTACGTGCCAAACCAAAAGACAATGGAATTTACATATTAAGCCCTGACTGGGCATTAGACTTTTAGCATCAAATATGTAATGTTGTGTTAACAATAACGAAGAGCTTATAAAGTAAGTACTTCTATTAGACTGTAGACTGAATCGTTTAATTGTATTACAAGCTATCAGAATATACTAAATACTTCTTTAAAAAAAAAAATTGAATAAAATATAGAAATTATTATCATGGTTCAACTCATAAAACTAACATAGTAATAATAGAATTATTTTATTTTTAAGTATTTTCTTTTCCATATTATTTAAATCTTGATCTGGTTTTCTTTGATAACTAACAAAGCTATCCATAAAGGAACAGTTAAATATATAAAGCCACATAAAAAACCAAAAGAGCATATGTTTTTCGGTAATATTTTTTCATCTCTTCCTTCTATTTTCGCTTAAAAAAATGTCATTTAACACAAATTATATAAATTGTGCAATGCCTCGCAAATGATTTTATATGTATATTCGCATTTTTTTTTTTTTTGCATATCAAATTGCTTTTTATTTCTGTGAAATGTAAAAAAAAAATTAGTAAGATAAAAAACGCGAATACAAGTGTTTACATTGTGTGTACACGAAATACAATTGAAATATGCAAAGCAAAAAAATATAAATGGCTTTGGCTTGGGTAGTGTGATAAAGCTAACACCTTTAAGCCAACAAGGGACTCAGCATAAAAGAAATGAAAAAATGAAATAAAATACAAGAACAACGACAAGCGACAAGCGACAATTTCGCAAACACGAGTTCCGTCAGTCAAATGACACTTGGACACGAGGTCCAATTGGAGCTGGGCGCAAATTTGAAAATCGATATGACATGAAGGAAAACAAGGGCAATCCGGCCGGCAAGCGTCAACGTCAGCGTCAACGCCGACATCGAATGTCGAACGTCGAGCGTTAACGGCCAACAACCGCAAGGCATTCATCTAGCCAAATGGAGGAGGCAGAACCGCAGCCGTGTCAAACTGTGATGTACGAGGCTAACTTTGACTTTTTGGCGAGCACGTTGGCCGACAACAACAACAATAATGACACAGAAATGTAAGTAATTGCCGAACCTTTGACAAACAAGCAGAAGTCAAGCGTCAAACAGGCGTCAAGGGTTATAGGCCACCCGGCAGTCACCCGACGAGCCGACTAGCTGATAACGTCATGAAAAGCCCACTAGTTGTGGCAAAATTTGATAGCACCATGAACACGAGTATAAAGTGAAGAAAAACCGCAAGTGGCAAAAAACGTGAGCAACTTTTTTATATATTATATATACATATATATTTTTTCTTTCTTTTTTCTATTGCCTTCATTTTCAGTTGGCTTGCGGCCAAACAAACAAAACAAAAATGTGCGGAGAACATTTTTCTTTCTATTTCCATATTCTTCTTCTTTTTATTTTGTTCTAGCACGAAATTTACTTTTCTAATGAATGAACGAGTACAAGTGTGTGTGCTCACCTGTCTGTGAATGAATACTGTGTGCCCGCATTATGTATGTATTGCTGTCGCACAGCGTGTCTTAATAGCAGGCTGGATGAAACAGTCGCACACGCGGCGTATGCGTAATGCGAATAATTTTGTATACGCTGCATGTTTATTTTTATAGAAATCAATTGTAAAGGAATGGTTCTAACTTTAAACATGGCAATCACCAACGTGACGTCTATCTCATAAAGTATTGAATGAGCTTACATTAGAGCTACACAAAGCAATTGCTAGGGACTGATATTTACATTTACATTTTACGCATCAATTTGGGGGCTGAGAATAATTTACAATAAAAATATTGTCTACTAAATAACAAATTTTCCACAATCATTTACACTACATATGCATATTTTTATATTTTTAGTTTCTTGGAATTTTTCCTTTGACTCTAATACAATTTTTAATTAATTTTAATATTTATATTCATAAATCTTTCATATTCAGCTATGCAGCGCATCCAGTAATTGATGACCCAGTTCTATGTTTCCATAGTATACCTACTATATATATTATACATTTTGATGGAATAGTTTAGTTGAGTCAGTCGTAACCTAAATACACACAGCACTTATTGCTCATATCTTCTTATATGTGTTGTTTTCTGCTTTCACACACTTCGCCGCATAGTTAATGTTTGTTTATCCAACAAACTCATAACTTGCCCTCATGATTAGCAATTTCCAACGAGCTGACACTTAGCTGACGCATGAATTTTAATGTTGGACATTAGACAAGTCTTTTAGCAGATCGACATAAAAGCGGACCCTGTTCACTGCTTTTCTCCCTACTCAAAATGAACAAAGTGTTTGCACAGCTGTGTGACGGGTCTTCTATACATATATTGTGTTTGCCTTTGATTAAAATGCAATTAAGATGCAACAATTTTTAATATGATATTTTGGCGCAGCTGGCTGTACAATTTTTTGCCAATTTTCTTGTTCAGTTAAGTGGGAAAGATTCATGTGCATAGCTGGCCATCAAAATGTTTACATATATATTGATATAAAAATAAACAATTTAACGCTTAGCAGAATAAAAGCAAATACAACAAGAAGTGCTAAATATCATATACTGCATATAACTTATGGGTCTCTGTGAGGGTGTTTGAGTGCTTGTGTGTGGCTCACATACTTAGCTAGTCAGACCCAGTCATTCAAGCGGATATGGATGCTGTTGTTGTTGTTGTTGCTGTTGCAAAGTTCTGTTTGCGTCGGTTTTTGAAGTGGCTTCACTTTATGGCACCTCATGGCTGCTGCATTAATATATCATCATAAAACAAGTGAGAGTGATCCAATCAAGTTCACATGGCTTGCAGACACCCCGTAATCAGCTTGACTACAGACAGCTTAGATTTATCTAATAAAGTTCTTAATATTCTTAATAAGAGTTAAAAAGGTAATGGTAAGTTGGGGAAAAATGAAAATGTACTATATTGTGTATCAGCATATGGTAGGAGAACGAAAATTTGTCTGCAAAATTTCTATATTTATAGCACGATATTCGATACGATATTTTTTGTTAAAAAATATTGTTTATTTTCTCTTCATATATTTTTTTATATTTCTTACTGACAATATATAGAGATTATAAACTGTATGTGTTCATTCCTACACCATTGCCTACTGTCACCTCTTTGCATATTTTTTGCTCATAGGGTATATAAAATGTCACTAGAAATATGAGATATAAATGCTAAAGTGCAGCAATAGCTGAGGGGAATTTGTTGCTAAGTGAGTTGCACTCCATAAAATGTGCAAGTCGAGTGCAAAATCCTATAGATCTCATTTGACATTTAATGTTTATAGATTAATAAAATTAAACAAAACATTAAGTGCATAATTTTGAAGTAAACTATGGCGCCAATGCAATAAATAATAAATTTATAATACTAACGTATCGTAGACTTGAGTCCGCTGATAAAATATTATGCGATGACCTCATTAAATGACTGACAGGAAGTTGAGGTAGTTAAAAATATAAAATATAGGTTACGCTTATCAATGGATAGCTGTTATTAACAAACTCGTCCCACAATTTACTCAAGAGAGCCAGTCGGCCCTTAAGTAATTATTTTTGGAAATTGAAAGTGGAAGAAGCCTGAAGAGTTTTCAGAATGTTCTCAATTATCGAGGAGAAGAGACGTACTTAGATAATTGCCTTCTAAATCTACTTGATGCGAGAGGCGACACCACAATAGTAGATATTGATAATATAAGCACATTTCCATTACCACTTCTAGAAGCTTTTCAATAGTTACAGTGCGCTCATATTCGGTGAACACTTCCCTAACACTCCAGGCCAAGTGCACTAAACTTGAGTTCAACTTTGCCTTAATACGTAGTTCCTTAAACTCTTACATGTGGGTGTCCGGCAAAAATCCCTCTCGCCAGCTGAAAAGCTTGAGACTTGCAAAAACAGATGGACAGACAGATGAACAAACTAGACTGACTACAAGAATAGGCAGTTTGTTTAACTATTTCAGCGTAGAGAGCACTTAGAAGTCAAAGCTAAACACACACTCGGCCACTTAGTAAATACGAGGGAATTGTCTACCTCCCAGCAACAGCATAAGAATGAGGACAATAAATAAGCTGAAGTGCCATTTGGAGAGGCCAACAGGAATGAATATAAATATAATATATATATATATATATATATATATATATATATATATATATATATATATATATATATATATATATATATATATAAATATATATATAATAGAAAAATATGTGTTCGCATGAAATGCGGAGCGTAAGCTCAGCCATGTCCATCAATCAGCCAAATATTTACGAGTGCCTGGCTCAAGGCTGAGCACAACTTGATTGTTACATAAATGTGCTAATCAAAAGTTGCAATTTCGATTGCCAAAACTCATTTCATTACCAATGAAAGGCAGCTACAAAGCCTACACACAAAAACAAAACAATGAACTAAGATATTTTCAATATATAGCTCTTCGAATAGCTGACAGGAGAATTTCATGAATTTTTTTGGGCTAAAGCCTCGATGTGTTTATGCACACGTGCTCGATTGGCCTCCTTACTACGCGTGTGTGTGTGTGTGGATGTGCACGTGCCAATAGAATAACTATTATTTATAGTATATACACACACACACACACACAAACTATATATACAAATAGGCTCAAAGAAGAATCTGATTGAAATGTTCGCTATGAAACTAAAGAAAAGTTTTGCGCGCCAAATGCCAAGCTGTGATACACTTAACGAAAAGTTTTATCATTTCTTTGTTATGCGGAAATTTTCATTAAAGTATTTGTTTGAGATATAAGAATGTATAAAGAATAGTTATCAGAGGAAGAATGCGCAGTCTTTAGAGCACTGAAAAGACATCAAGAACAAACAAAAAAAAGACACTTAAAAGGCAATGAGGGCAACTTTTTCTTCTAAGTACCTATTGTAGAAAATATATTCACAAAAGTTATTTAAAGGCTGTAATAATAGTTATTCACTCAAATTCAAGCAAAGTTATTTTTACTAAATTTCCATAAATTAGTTATTATTTATAGAAGTCAATAATTTTAGTTATTTCGAAGTCCTAAGTCTCCTTTTCAAAAGTGTAATTTTCCCAAAAGAGTATTATGAAGATGCGGCTATAGTTAACTGAAAATGCGAATTGATTGCTAACCTCACTCGTTCTCGCTGCGGGCCACAGTCTCAGGTCCGGGCACCAAATTAGCTGCCAGCTGCTAAATGGAAACAACAGTGCGACAGGAAAACTGAAAATATAAGAAAAGCAGGAAAACTAGATTTCAACATCAAACGTAAGTACAAAGAAAATGTTCAGCATAAGAAATGGCAAGCGGATTGTGATTCTATTTTTCTGCTTCTGTTTCTGCTAGTTTGTGCCAGCTTATAAGTAATTTGCAAGACACAAATTACTGGAATTGTATCAAAGCTTAAAATAAATATAAAATAAAATGCCACTGGCAGTCATGGACAATAGAGTTATTTATATACACGCATATAGGCGATAGCTCCATCAATACAATGGCAAATACATTTTTTGCCTAGGCCCGCCCAATCATGCCACTTGCTTATGACAAAGCTCATAAATAACAAAAACTAGTGCGGTTTTGTAGTCAAGTGGGTCATCATTTAACTCAGTGCATTAAGTTGCGGCACTGCCAAAGCCAAACGCAGGCACTTTACAATACCGACCCCCAAACGGTTCAGGCAGCTCAGCTGACCTATTGTCTGTTGCTTCTCTTAAGATTGTATGCCCAAACAACAATAGTGTCAATATAAATCAATATATATCAGTTTTGTTTGCCGCAGAAAAAGGTTCACACTTATCCTTCTGAAGTAGGCCTGAGCACTAAATGCCCCTTAAGACATCAGCTGCAGACATTTTTGACATTTTTCTTTGAAAAGTGTTTGCTAACACCTAATGCAAACTAATTACTAACCAATTATTCGTCAATATTTTTATTTTTTATTATATATCTAAATATATTTTTTATTCAAATTTATTCTTGAAATGATCCTATATCAAATAAATTATATTCTGTCAACTTTTGCAATTGAATATATCGATTCCGCATGTATTAAATGTATTAAATGTTTATTAATATGTACTGTATGTATGTAAGTATGAATATGTATGAATATCTACTCATGTATCAAAAATATTTTTATCATATTTAAATTGAAACCATCACGAAAAATGAGACATGTAACCATTTTTTGTAATTCATTCTGATTCCGAATAATACAAATTCAATTCAGATATAAAAATACTCCAAATTCCATTCATATCCTCTTGTTCCCTTCTATACGCATACGTTGCGAAAATATGAAATAAATCCAAATAAATAACAAGAAAATGTTCACAGTTCATAAAATATATATTTTTATTATTTCTGCGCATTACCATATCAAACGAATGCTAATGTAAATGTGAACTAAAGCTACCCTGTGCGTGGGATTAAGGAGTTTAATGCACCAGTGCCACTGACCAAGGTCGTACTAAATCGAATTCTATTTTAGGCTGATGCACAACCGTAGCTTTCCATTAGTTTCAGATTTATTGGGCTCAGCTCTTGTCACAGAATTAAATATTAATACATTACAATTCCTCAAGTGCGACCAACTCACACCTGAAAGACTCGTGATTGACTTAAGGTAAGTCGATACGAATAAGTACGAAGTACCAGAAGTACGAAGCAAAGCTAACAAAGAAGAGGGCGTTTTGAGTACACGTTAAGTCGATTTATGCGCCGAACATTAGCGATATTTCAGTTGCCCTTTTCTTGACAGCCAAGTGCGGGAACTAAAGGGCAGCACTTTGTGTGTGAAAGACTTGCTGACTGTCTGCCTGACTGACTGTCTGTTCGGCTGTCTGTCTGCATCAACAGAAATCAATTGAAGCAAAGCGACGTCAGCGACAGTCAAAGTTCAAAAGTGCTACTCAACGTTCTGGTGGCATCTGTCCTTCCCTACCCATGCCACTCCCTGAGGACGCTTCTTCGATCCAATGCTGTGAAACATTTGCCAAAATATTTTCGGTGCCCGACACTTGTCGGTTCCTCTGTGTGTTTTGAGTTTGAAATGAAGATTGACAGCTTAATGTATTTTCGCTTACATCAAACCGCCGCCTTTGTTGACTAATTTCCCCATGGAGCTCAAGAGCAGGCCACTCCTTCAAGTGCCTCAAGTGGCAGCACGCAAATTTTGCATCAAGTGCAACAATTAGTAAATTAAATGAACTTTTTCACTCTCCATCAAGTTGAACTTTAAGCTCAACTTTTCATACAACAAAAGAAAAAGAAAATAAATAAATTAGATGAAAAGAATTAGAATGTTTGATATACCCTATAGAACTTAATTGGCATTTTAGCATTTATGAATATGATGCCAAATCGAAATTTATGGACTTTGAAAGCATTAAGTGTCAGAAGACATTTATATGAACATTTTTCTGAATGAAATAAGTAATTTATAAATTCAGTTTCGTCAATCAAAATCGGATGAACATATCATAATTTCTCTTCCTTTTTTCTTATTACAGAAAATAGTTTAAAATTCACTCATGAATATATTTATAGTCAGGTAAGTTTGCTTCTCAATGCTTCTATTCCATTTACCCCGTTGAATATGCAAATAGGGTATGAATAAAAAAATGTGTCTGCTCTTCGTCAGCGACATTGAAAAGCAATTAAAAATTTGCCGTCTGGGCAATTAAGTTGATTTCTTTTGAGGAAAAGTTTTGACTCCGTTGTGCCCTGCCCACTTTATAAATCGAATGGCGTGGCATAATTTCTAATTGACGACAGTTAAGGCCCGCATTGCATTGATATACACGACGCGATGCCGCAAAAGTGTTGTCAAGACCGTAAGTTTGCAACAAATCAATTTGGAATTTTACAGGCTTTGTTTGGCAAAGCAAATCATATAACATTGGAATTTTTTGTGATGTGTCAAAAGAATATTAATAGCTGCAGATTTATTGAAGCATCGGCAAGACGTGGTTACCAAATGTATAGTATAAATAAATACATATGAGTTTTTTTTTTTTAATTATTTATTATTTATTAACATATGTAGTTAAGTATATTACTTTGTTTTCATTATTTTGTACCCACTCGACTACAGCGTGATAATTCTTTATTCAGGGCCCAAAAACCCGACCAAATCACGCATCTCAAAAATGATATGGTTTACGATGTGCAAATCGAGCTGTGAATTGGACATAGATATACATACATATAAGTACCTTTAAGGCTTAAGGTGAAATCACGACTAACTACAACATATCATTCACAAAATAGTATATATGTATTGTGGGTAAAAGTATATGATTACGCAAATTAGTTGGTCGCATCTTCTGCTCTACTTAGTAGCTATTTAATTTATAACTTTACCAATACAAATATGCTATATGAAATTGTATGCATAAAAAATTATGTGCTCAATTAAATAGCAAACAAATTTAGAGTTGAAAACTAAAGCATGGAGAAAATATCCTAATTCAAATATCATTTTAAAATAAAAATGAATATTTATTTATATATTCATAAGAAAGTTTCTAAATAAAAAAGTCTTTAAACTTATGTATATTTAGGTAAAATCGAATTTCAGTGTAATATATAATTCGGTTATGTTAAACAAAAATCAATTATAATAATCTGCACGCATTATACATATTATCGGTGAGAAGTTCAATAAGAATATTCTCAGAATTATAGCGAATATAAAAATAATATGACTGATGCACGATGTAGCAATTCATAAAGGCATTACTCAAAAGCATATCAAGTCCTGCCAAGCTTTCTCTGTTTATTTATAGAAGAAATCTTCAGCAAATAAACAAACTTTTTATATGTCAACAATATTTGTGTGCCATATATAAAATAAAAAAATATGTGTGAGAAAAAGCAAAACATTCATAAAATAAAACCCGCAATCAGCCAGATTCAAGTCTCTTTTATGTGCGGGTGTGTGCGTAACGAAGGTGTTAATGGTTAATGGGCTTAATAGCTAAGACTGCGGCAAAACCGTCATCAACTGGACAAACAAGTCAAGAAGCGTGACAGAAAGAGTGCTGAATGATAGCTGAAAAATGAGCATGAGCAAGCGAGATAAATAATAGATAACGAAAGAGCGGGAGAGAGATAGATATGCTAAGCACTTTTGTACACGTGCCACGAGAGCGTTCGATCAACGAAGAAAAAATTATTTAAAAAAGAAAATTCGCTGAACTGATGATAATATTATGTGTATGTGTGATATGACGGTGTTTTATGATGCTGTCCGGTTGACACGTGGCTAAAGCGAATTTAATACCCACACTTTTTTTTTTTGGCCATTAATCTTTACGACCCAAACGATCAGCTACCAAAGATGCTGTGCAACGAAAGGATTAAATTACCAACCAACCAAACTGCCTGCGTGGATGCACAAATAATGAGAAAAAGAGCGCGTGTTTGTGTGTGCCAAGTAGGTTAATGTCCTGGCGTGCTTTAACCTCTAACTCGCAGCTTTGGGTGAGCTTAACTGGGTCAGTGGCACAAAACCTATTGAGCCTTTGACCCAAGCCCAGCCACTTGCCAGCCCCAATGCATTGTGCTGTTGCTGTGTCCCTTGTTCAAAATTTGTATAGTTGTTAGTACAAATCGTTTGGCAGCTTGTGGTGCGCATGCAACATTATCGATTACAAATCGAATTATGCACTTTTTCATGCACACGCTGTCCACAGTAGACATCAATCAAATGGCACACGCTCACATACAAACACACATACACACATGCTCACACTCATGTACATGTTGTGAAAGGAAAACAGGTCAGATATTATTATCCATGCAAATTGGATTTATTACCTTCTGTCAGTGTCAAAGTGGACCTTAAAAGCATTTCCGTACAATTTACATCGCTAATGAAGTTTTGCCTTGCAATTAACAATATTAAAACAATGTTAAAACAATGTTAAAACAATGTTAAAATAGTCAGTTGAGTGGAGAGGTAGTTGCTAGCTGCATGTGTTTATTTTTTAGATACTGAGTGACTCTTTTAAAAAGTGTGTTCTCGAATATGGTAAAATAAGTTCAATTAAGTAGTAATTTTATATATGATAAATTGTATATATGTAACTTTTTTTTATATATTATATAAATATATTTAAAAAATATTTATTTTATTAATCTTAAAATATTATTTTTTCTTATTTTCATAGATATGTCCGTTTTGTTATTATTTACTTAGATATATTTTTAAAATACAAAATTTATATATAAATTTTAATGCCAATTTTGCCTTAGCATATTTTGTATTTAAATATTTAATTATTTAATTTAATTATAATGTCTGATACAACAATAGTATATTATTACATTTTTTTAAAAAAGGGTATATTTGGGTATATTTTATATTTACATATTTGTTGTTTACTTTGTCAATTGATGTCATTATTTTTTAAATGCTATTATTAGTTTGTAAATAATTGATTCAATATTTGTCAGCAGCCTCAACTCTTTTTCAATATTTTTAGCACAGAAGCCCAAGCACGGACGAAGCACACGTTCCAGCAATTTGCCAGCTATGTATAATGGCAATTCACTTATTTAATATTGAATTTCATTTTCATTAAGTTTTGCTGGAAAATTGCATTTGCGGTGTGCCCAGTTTTATTATATTTGCATGCGAGTACGAGGCGAGCAACTGAAAGATGGCAGCACGAGTCGCCGTAGAGTCGAGTTGTGGGTGCAAAGCAGGCGATACGCTTTTTGACTATTTGCTTTCTGGTATGTGGCTGAGGCGGGGGTGTTGAGGGCGGAGGGAATGCAATTGTTTGCATTGGTGCAGTTCATTAAACTCGTGTAAATAAATAATATGTAAATATAATTAATACTTAATAATGTGATAAATTAAGTGTATGTTTAACGTGCAACCGTTGTCGATGTTCGTTCTTGCGGTTTACGGCTTGCGGTTCTCGGCTCGCGGTTTGCGGTTCTCGGCCAGCGCCAAGAATTGCATTTTTAATTGCCGTAGCCCACAAGACAGCCCACCTGGGCATGCCGTGCATTGGCTTTTAGATATTCAACTCGGGTTGAAGGGCGCACAAGCGCCGTTTATGTTTTCTTCAATTGTCAGTGCACTGACAAGCTGATGGCTGGTCAAAACTGAGTTCAAGGCGCCATTTGGTGCCAGTAGTTGAGTTGGCAAAACAACAGCCAACACATCTGGCATCGTACAGATGAGCATACATCAACTTATGGGTCACTGAGCGTCTTTAACATAGAATGTTTTCTTGTATTTAAGAAAACTTTAGAGGTCATTGAATGATCTAGTAAACAAAAAGCATCAATTTGGAAAACAAATTTTAGCAATAGATTTTAACAACATTATTTGGAAAACTGTTTGTTTCAAAAGTGTTAAGTAAACTTATAATAATATTATGTTGTTAGTTTGTCATTTTAGCAAGATTTAAATAAACTTATAGCTGATTTGATTAATACTAAAAACAACAATGATTCAGTGTGAATTTTTTATCATTTTTTGACGCAATTTCAAATACATATTCAATTTGTAGGTAGCTTAGCTAACCTTAAAGACCACAAGCTAAAATTCTCTAGATCATGTCATATGAATCATCGACCACTTAAAATCATAGCTCAATATACTTTTTTGGTACAGTTTCGCCAAAAGCTGTTTACCGCATCGCATTTCACAGCTTCGCACCTCTGTATTGATCAAGGTGAAATCGGCTATTAGGCTATTGGTGCAATCAACAACAATTTGTATGCCACCCGCCCCAAATCCCATTTAGAGCCACGCGTCCAAGTTTGCGTAGAATTTCGCACAAACTAATTATATAGGCCCACTTTTATGTAAGCTGGCATGTGATTGTGAGTGCTGCGGCCATACTGTTGCTATTCATTTTATCAATTTGTGCGATAAATATTCATAAAAAGCCAAAAGAAAAACAGGCGGCGCCTACACAACATGTTTACCCAGCATGTTAACATGCTCATGGATGGCAAATTTGTGTTCGCATATTGCCTAAATTTTCTTCTGTCATTGTTGTTGTTGCATTTCAATGTTGGTGTTATTTTGTGTGTTTTACTACAGCGGCATTTGCATTGTTTAATTTGTTGCTAAAAATAAAACACGTCAATTAAATGTGCAAACAAATTCGAGAGCAGCGAACACGACGCGTGCACAAATTATGAAGTTGTTTCTGGTTTTTATGGCAGCCCAATGGGAGTTATCATGTCAATAGTCACTGCTCTTACTCTCTATGTATATTTGAAGCTAAGCTAAGAGCAAAAATTTATTGGGGTATATCAATTTGTTTAGCTTAAATAAATTATAAATAAAAATAAATAATTAAATATTTATATTTCAATTTAACTTACATGAAAAAAACAAAAGAACACCTAATAATATAATTTAAAATAATTTTTTTTTTTTTATATATTTGACCACGAGAAATGCGGTTTTATAATTTATGATTTATTTATTTATTATGATATAAATAACAAGATTTTACCTTTTAAGCAATCTTCCAAGTCGTATCTTTACCATAATTATCTATGTAATTTTACAGGGTATTCATCCATAAATTTTGCCCCATAAATTTTTAAATATAAATTTTTCGTCAGCAAATAACCCTAAAAGTCGAATAAAAAGTTATTTATGTAATAAATATCATGAAATCCTTACAAATAAAATCGGATATTCCTCTTTATCGACAAGCTACGCCTTACGCATCTATGCACAGGATATAATGGGACGCACAATACTCACATACACAACACGAAAAGTTAGATTGTTTTGCTTGAAAGGATTTTCTCTACTGATTGATTAACCACGCGACCATGCACATTACATATACGCACAGTTGTACGCAAACAAACAGCAATCAGCGCTCGAGCTTTCTGGCTTGCTCAAATGCTCGCATTTGAATAAAAAGTGTTTTGTCAACGCCTCTGGCGATTGCCTTTATTTTTGCATTTTTCAGCATCAATAGAAGATAAAGTAAATGATAAACAAAAACAAGTCACAAATAGAAAGAAAACGAGAAAATTATATTGAAATTTAAACGTAGTCGATTTTCATGAATTTTCGTCATAAATGCCAACGGCTAGGCAACCGCAAAGTGTCAATTGGATTGATTTGCTGTTGACATTTGAAACGAGCACAGAGACTTTATTAAATATCAAGCTGACAGCAGGTGTCTGCACGTGGTTATTCATTTTTGATTGCCTTAACTGCTCAAAGTCGATTGACAAACGGCGGGTTGATGGCATTTTCGAAAATATATATATGACTATTTTTTTCTTTTTTCTCAACGAAATTTCTCAAACAATTTTCATTTAAAAAGCAGCTTGACAGCATCACCAGCATCAGCAGCAGTCAGTGTAAGACCAATCAAGTCTAGCCAACAATAGCTGAGAAAATCCCTTGAAAAAGGGCTGCAACCGCATCAATGATGCGATTAGAGCTTTCAGCTCTCAGCTCTGACTTTGGACACGCACTGAACTGAAACAAAGATGCGACAGCAACCGCTCGGTCAACAGCTCAATGGGAATGACAAATGCCTCAGCTCGATTCAAACAAAGAATGCAGCACAATTGAGCATCAATCATGCGCAAAATTGATTAGTTTGACTTTACAAAATTACGACATACTCCGATGCAAGCGAGTTGTCTCTCTCACTCTCTCACTCTCCATTCCGCTGACCCAGGCAACATCAAGTGTGCAAATATTTTCCAACACATTTAATGCGCTTCATTGTTATTAATGAGCGGCATCGAGCTCAGCTGCAGCAAACTCTGCACAGAGGTTAGATGTCAGCTCGTGTGACCTGTGGAAGGGAAGGACCTGTGCTCGGACAAACCACACGAACTTCCCCTTAGGTCAGCAGCTTATGTAACCGAGAGCTTAAGCTTATACTTTTACATAATTAAAATCATTCTGTCGCAACTTTAATTGATGCGCTGCAGTAGATCAATTTTGTCTACAAATACATGTTGGCACGTGTTAAGGCTACTGTCAATATATAGTCATTAAAGTCTTCAACAAGCATTGCTATGAAATGCATAAATTTCGCTCAATTATTAATACGCAACGTGAGTTTCGTTATGGATTGGATTATATTTGAGTCAACTATTATAGAACTGAAAGCAACATCCAAACGGAAATTGGTACGAAATGCAACTAGGACTGAAGAAAATCGATTGAACGCCAACTGTCAGATGCAATTGCCGGAAATAACAGAGAGTCCTCCAAATGAATGCCTGAATGCCGTTGTAACGAATGATTTGAATGAATTGTGATTGCATAAAAAACCAAGGCCAACAAAATATTAAAATATACCTAATAAACCTGATAAATAAACCTGATCCTGAATATACTTTATCAATCTTCATCTGCACTATATTTAATTTCAAATTTCAAATTTCCTGTCAGGCAAACTAAGCCAAGCTAATTAAAATAAATTGCTTTAATGAATGACCAAGACTTGACAACACTATTTATATTCCACAAGTAATATTTGAGTTAACTAATGAGCTCTGACACTATGCTTGGCATGTGTGCTATTTCTGAGCATTATCATGAAAGAGCCTTTAATTGCCGCTGGAATGCACATGTCATGTGCAAATACTTAGCATACAATCGAGCGGCTCTTGACGATGCACACGCGCCGGCACTGTGGCAATACATTGATTCCAGCTGCAGTCGAGCAGCAGCGGCAACAACAGCAACACTTGCTGCTATTTGTGGCACATGACAGATTTTGGACGGCTACGTAAGGATGACAATTTTATTTTTCGTGCCTGCAGCGTTTCGTGCGACATCTGCAGCCGAATGGCGCCACAGGCACGAAGAATACACAAGTGAACACAAACACACACACGTACACACTCAGAGACACCCCTCGACAGCTCTTATTGCTATTATGGCTCAGTTGTTGCAGCGGAAATGCACTTGAAAGTGCGCACGGATTTCCGGCTTGGCATACTTCTTACAAATTGCACTCAAAAGTCACAAAACGCACGACATGCTCAAAAGCAAAAACGATTACGAAATGTCGCAATTGCATCAAATGCGATTCAAGTAGTCGAAGTGCCAAGTGGGGTAAAGTCGCATTTCCGGACACGTTGTTGCATCGCAAATGAACATAATTAGCCAGGCTGTCGCTGACTTAAGCCGATAAGCTTTAAGCCAAGTTGCCACAGAATGCACAGAGCGAATGAGCAAATGAATGCCATGGCCATGGGGCTATAACAGTTGATGGCTTTGTTTACAGCATCCCCTCAACGAAAGGGCGTGCCAGTTGCGTAATTTATGAGCATAACGCCAAATACCCATTGACATGCCGCCCACAACCTTTCACTTCACACAGATTGACGTCGTGTGTGAAGAGCTAACCAAACCAAGCCCACAAAAATGTTTCTCATAAAAGAGTGCATTAAAGTTTTATATGTCACTCATACGCCACGTTGCACTTTCCTGTTCCTGCCCAGCCACAGAACATTTTACGAAGTGCTCTTTGTGACTCCTGCGAGATTCTGCAGTGGCTGCTTGCTGTGAGCTTTTACGCAATTTTTTATAATTTTCGCAACAACAAAAAAATGAAGAGAAATATCCAAGCAACAGCCACCACAACAGCAACGTGCAAAATGATAGGAAAAATGTTTACCAGCCACTTGACAGCAAATGCGCATATCAGAAAACTTTTTTGTTAATTTAGTGGAAAATGGCATGTCATTACGAGCATTTATCTTGGGGCGACCAGCTGCTCACCAGGAGGCGACAACGAGAGGGTAAATGTGAGAAAGAGTAGCATAAAAGCGTCCATAAACGTAGTTAGCAGCAACACGTGCCACTATAAAGGAAATAGCGCATGAGTCGAACATTCAGCTGGTGTTACCTCATGGGCAAACATAAACCTGACATGGGCCACGATGTAAGCTTGATGGGGGCAACTATAACATGCAGGACAAAATGATAAACGAGGCGAGCAGGCTGAAGATTTAAAAAAGGTGCGAAAGTATGTGCACGTTAGGTAAGTAGATGTCCTGAACAATGAATGAATGCTAGTTAGACAACATATGAAAATGTGCTACATTCAGATAAGCTCCTCCTCTTTCTCTCTCACTCACTCTCGCTCTCTTATCATAAGAAATTCTACGAACGACAGAATGTACTCTTATTTCTCACTCAATGATCGTACATTGAGAACTAACTCAGGTAAGGGCTCAAGAGAGAGGTTAGCTATTAAGTGCAACTCTCGCCCCCTATATATAAGGAGTCTGTTGAGGCGCTACTTCAGTCGTCTCTCTGATCTCTGGATGGCCAGGCGTGCAGTGCAGTGCTACTATTCTCCTGCTGTGTCTTCTGTGTGTGATAAGTACTTCGATAGTTAATAATATTAAATATGCTAATATTTTATATTTAAAATTTGTTTAAATAACATTAATAGTGATCGCTATGATAATGATCATAGTGCTAAGCATCATTAGGCCAACAGTTCTTAATGTAATAGTCATTTTTTTAGAATTAACATTAAGATATTGATCATTTAAATTATAACTATAAAAACAATAATGAGAATGATCATTATGAAATGATGATGCTATCAACATGTGCATATATACAAATAATTATACAAATAATAATGTCGCAAATATAATATATGAACAATATTAATACAAATATATGAATATTAATATAATAAATACATATATGAGCTAATGCAACTGAGCAATAAATATTGGCAGATAAAATGTAGTAATAAACACACATAAATATAGGATATTCTTGTTAATGATAATAAGCTAAAATTCGTTATTCAAAGTAAAATTAAATTACGAATCTGTTCTTTGGATGAGAATGTTTTTAAACATTTCATTCAAAACTCTAATCAAGCTCTCGTTATACAAATCATTTGCATAAATTTGTTAAAAAAGCTCAAAATCAATCAAGTTTGTCCCTCCAAGGCACCATTAGACTTATTTTTGGCTGTTTTCTGTCAATTGCTTTATTTATTTAATTTGTGCCTTAGATTCTATTATATGTATTTATTTTTAGCTTCATCAATATTCAGCAGCAACACGTGTAAATTGTTAATGCCATAAACAGAGAGCCAGCTACTTATGTGAGATTATTTTGAGACAGTTAAGCCACGTGTAATACGATTTTTTGTTGCATATTTCCGTCAATTTATGAAGACATTGCTTCGATTACCTCGGCTGTGCCTTATACGTTTAAGTCTGGCTCCTGGTGCTGTCTAGACGGACGAACATGGAAACTGAAACATGGCTTTAGCGAATGGAGGAGACGAAGCTTTAAAAATGCTGCTGTCTAACGCATTTATTATGTGGAATTGTGTGTCTCGAGCAGCCATTAATATTAACGTTAAGAGAGTTGTTTGTCTAACTGGCAGCTGTTTATAAATGGAGGCTGTCATTATTCATAATGCTTTACATTTATTTATTTTTTATAGCGCGCACATACGCACTGTTGACATGACTACTTGGCGGCAATGCTGCGGCCGGAGCTGATTAACAGGACGGCCAGGTGCGGCCATAAATGCAAGGCAAACACGTCACTTCAAACAACAACAACAGCAACAACAACAGCAACAACAACAGCAACAGCGAAAGCTAACATGGAGCTCACTGTGCCTGACAGTTGGCAGCCTTACATTGTTTATTTTCTCATACGAGCGTTTACATATGATTATGCAGTCCCTCTAACAAGCGACAAATGCCACGGCCCCTCCTCACACAGACACGCACCTACACACACACACACACACACACACACACACACACACACCTACACACCCTTACTCACGCAGCCACCGCCCGTTTGAAACTGTCGCGTTTCAGCCCGGCTCACGTGCGTGCTCCGTCTCACGCGCGGCCACATTTTCATTTTCAATTTTTCCTATGTCTCACGTTTTGTGTAACGTTTTACACGTGAGTCGAGCAAAACACGCAGAGAGCAAGAAATAAAATAAAATAAAAATAAATAGGTAAAAGACGACAAAAAAAAAAAGAAAGGGAAAAAAAGGAAAGTTTTTCACAAATAAAAAGCCCTGAAAATTAATGTGCATATTTTCATGACAGTCGACAATTTGCATATCAAGTGCCGGCTGCAGACTGCTTCGCTAAACGATAATTTTTCCAGTAAGCTACATTGGCTCTGGGGCAAACTTTTCATGCTAAACGAACAAATCACAAATACAATTTTAGTTCTTTTTCTTATCTTATTGAATTTTTTATTTATTGAAGTCTTACTAAAGCACATTTCAAGTGCACAAATCCATTCAATTGAATGCCATTCGAAGCATCTACGTGGCAGGTCTTTAATAAAAAGAGAGTAGTAAATGTGTAAAGAAAGTAAATTGATATAACACGAGTTCAGTACAAATTAGCACTGATTAAATTTTGAGATTAAAGCGGAAAGCTTAAACTATCTCTATAAATCAAATTTAACAAAGCCAAACTATTTAAGTTATGACAAAAATGAATTACTTTTTACAAAACGTAGAATATGTGTTAAATTGCATCATCCTCACAAAAAAAAAAATTGAAACCAAAACTAGTGAAGTAGAAAGAATAGAAAACCCATTAGAAATCACCCACATTGTGCTAACTGGCTAAACACCGTCGCTTTGTTTTAGTTGACGTTTGTGGCAAAGGTCAAAATGCTGTTCTTTTGTCCTTTTAGACATTCATTTAAGAACCCTTCACAACAATGCTGTCGTGCAGCACCCACACGAAATAACATTCAGCCACGTGTCCAACCGCTTCTGGGCACTAAATAAATGAAAAGAAAATACCACAAACATTTGATTTTAATTTTTCTGTTTTACGTTGTTATTTTTATTTTATTCTTATATAATTCACATTGAATATTTAACACTGCAGTTGACTGAAGAAAACTTAATTTAATTTCTTGCCAAAAAAAAAAAAAAAAAAAAAAAAAGAACAAACTCAGCACAAAAAGTCAAAAAGTTGAACAAAACTTGGGGAAGTGAACGAAAATAAACTTAACAAAAAAAATTAATGAAAACAAGGATTGAAAAACAGAAGAAAACTATTGCAGATACTTGAACATTTTAAATACGCTTTCGGAAATTATTAATCACTTTACTTAAAATATATTTTATAAAAATATAATATTTTAAAAAATATATATCTTTTAACAATTTGTATAACTATTCAAATAATGTATACTTTTTTAAGAAATTCTTGAGGTAAAAGGAAAATACTAAATATTTTAAAACTATTTAAAAATTAATTAAAAAATACATATATAATATATAGTATAATGAATATATAACTAAGTAATATATATATTTATAAATGAATATGTAAATATATCAAATGAACGAATAACTTAAGAAATGTGAAAAAAAAAAATACAAAATGTTATTATAATAAAACAAATAATTATTACTTGGAATTAGTAATATGATATAATGATACAAAAAATACAGGATATGACCAAAGGATCAACCTATATGTAACATATTTCCTCAGTAAATAACAATACCCTCACTTAGATCGCAATTATAACAATAATGCCCGAAGCCGTGAAAATATTTTGTTGGTGGACTTTTTGTATTGCTTTCAAGCCAACGTCAAGCTGCAGCGTTGGCCGAGTTAAGGCCACAGTTCGCCCACTTTGCATGGCAACTTTATTTACTTACATTCGGCACACAGGAGTCGCACACAGCAGCCAACAGCGGAAACAACAGCAACATGCTTCAGAAAACACAACAGATATACACAACGAAGCATGGAAAATAACAACATTCAACAACTGAAATGAAACAAAATTTGGCCCTAACGAGGCAGCCATAGCAGGCTATAAAGAGCAACGGAGTGCTCCTGCCAACCGCAGCTGGTTCGTCCTTGCTTTTGCGCTTTATAATTTTACGTTGCATAATTTTGGGCTCGTTCTTCGCATACAAATCAAACGACAGAACTTGCAAGTCGCTGCCTTAATTTGTATGTCTCTGCCCAGTTCAGCCCCCTCGCAGCCCACCATTTCCTTTGGCCAATTATGCGTGGCAATAAGACAAATACAAATTGTATATATTTATATACACATATGTACATATTTCGAATGAAAAATTAAGTTCATGCTGTGATTGTTCTTTAATGTCAGCTCGCAGGTTGGATGTGTGTATTTACTTGTGTTTCTTTGCTTGTGTGTAATTGCTCTCGTGATGTATTTGTGTTTGCCAAGTGCCCACAGCTACGTTAGAGCTGCTAGCTTTGGAATTTTATAGCTACATTTCATTATTTTTAACAAAAGTTTTCAGACCATTTTATCCATGTACAACAAAAAATGTCAGAAAAGTAAGATTGTTGGCTCGGCTAGGAAATATTTATACGCTATGGTATGGCATATATAAAAAGCAACACATCCTCACACACACACACACATCCTCCCACACATGGACACATCAAGCAAGCGTTCCGCTTACTGCGCAGCAGCTGCGCTTGGCCAGCGCTCATAAGTTTTACTGCGAATTTCGTTATTGCATTAACTTTGTTCAATATGCATTTTCTTTCAGAAGGAAACGTCAGTACTAATTCAAGGAATCTTTTGTTTTTTGCACATTAAGAAGAAATTGACTATATATAAAATTCTGTGTATTCCATACATAAACCAACACCATAGGGCTCAACACTGTGGGCTATTCAAGTTAAGCTTGAAAAACAAAAACACACTTTATAATAAAAAGAAACACACACATAATTGAATATAAAAAAAGAAAACAATTTTCAATATAATGTTGTGTAGATCTTGTAGCAAAAAATCTATGATATAGACTATCGTTATAGAACTCTAAAAATATCTTCTTCTGTGTAAATTTCACGTTCTTATTATTAAAACTGTATAACTTAGTATCAAGCATTCAAAAAATAAATAATTAAATAAATAAAAAAAAAAGTTTCATATTAAAAGTATTCTATTTACAACTAAAATTTATTTTGAAGAAGAAAACACTGTTACCTATAAACTAAATATGAGATGCATTGTTAAGCATAAATTGCAATTTCTATTTGTGGACAATTAAAGTTGTAATTTTCTAGTTAAAAATGTAATTAAATTTAGAGCCATCAACAGCTATAATTTGCCGAGTCGTTTAAGCACCTGCCATCACTTGCACACGTCCAACAAATGCCTTCATGCAGAGCTGCAGCACAGAAAAGAGGGCAAAAGAAAAACAATAGGAGAAAAATTACATTTAGCACCAGCAACAAGGTGTGCCAGTAATGTGGTTTGAGCAGACTCAGCTGTACAACAATTCACACAAACCCAACCCATGCAATGCTAGGAAAATAACATACTCTCACACTTGTTCTCATATAAACCCTCGAGGCTCTGCTTGTCCCTTGTGCTGTGCCTCGGCGCATTTGTTGTGGTTGTTCTTCTCGTTGTTGGCCGTTGTTGGTCGTTGTTGGCCGTTGTTGGCTGTTGCTGGCCGTTGTTATCTCTGCGTACAGGGACAAAGGCATTTGGCTTAAGTGTGGCAGTAGCATATTCTGTTTTAGTACCAGTTAAGTTAAGCAACAACAACAGTGAAAAATGAAGAAAAAAAATTCAATAAAAAAGAAGCAGAAACAAAACAAACAGCCACTTGAGCGGACATTTCACCTTCGCTGAAATGTATGCAATGCAAAAGCTGTGCAGACGGCAAGCTTAAAGACTTGAGCTGCAGACGCCTGAGCGGGACGTGGGGCCGGTGGCGTGCACACGCGCGAAAAGCAAATCACAGTTGGCCATTCAAACGCTGGTCATTATCATGGGGCATGCAACCTCAACGCAAATAAACATCAAGAACAACAACAGGAGCAATGACAATGCGACGCGCTGATAAAATGCAATTTTGCTTGGCATTGAGCACGCGTCGGGAGCATCGCCAGCAAGCTAGAAGATAATTGCATTTAGACGCAATTCTTGCCACGCCCTCTTAACCTCTTACCACCACCTATATACCACCTACACATGCCACACGCCACACGCTCGCCTTGAGTGCCGCCCACAGAGCGCCCCGCACTTAATCAAATTGAGCGCTCGACAAATGTCAGTGAACCTTGAAAGTGAGCGCAAAAAAAAAAAAAAGAAATAATAATAATACAAATAATAAAAGAAGATACATGAAAGGGGAGAAAGTGTATTATTTGCCACAGTTGTGGCATTAAGTTCAAGAACAACGCATCCAAATGAACTTGACGATGGCCAGGACATTCGCCTGGCAACCTACACGCACATACAAACTCACTCAAATCAAACAAATCAGATGGTGAAGCCATGAAGGAGCCTCCAAGTGATACCCTGTCTCAGAAGTAAGCGTGCATATTCACTGCGGATATCTTAAGATTTGTAATTTGGATAAGCTTCAAAATTGGCTAGCCATTGGTTTTTATCTAAACTGACGAAGACTAGAGTAAACTGTAGAAGATGCTAGAAGTCGAACCCTTGGCTCATCTGTTAATTTCTTTTTTTTTTTCAATTTTCTCTGCTGTAGCATCCCACTTTCAGCATCGCTGAAAGAAACAGAGTATGAAAAATAACGACAAAGACATCACGTACGACACACAGTGGCCAGAGAAATTAGTTGAAGTAATGAAGTGCCTGCAAGTGAGCAGGGACAATTGGATTGAAATTGAAGCTCAACTTGGCAGCAGCTGGCAACAGCTTTCAATTGCAGCGAGAACTTCTTTGGCTGTTTCCTCGAGAAGAGTGTCAGCTGAGCTCAGCTGTGGTTGTGTGGTTGTGGCTGTGTAGCTGCGTAGCTGCGTGGCACCATGGCTATGACCTGCTGTTTTGCGCGCTCAAATTTACATTTCCTTCTGTGCAGACCATAAAATAATTTGTTTAATTCCATTAGTTTGCCCAGGGCTACGTGCGCGGCATTAAAATGCCAGACCAGCGCTCAGAGTCCACTACGAATGCTGATGATCATCAGCAGCACAGCGTGGAACAGAAGGGGCATTCGTGTGCCATGGAGCTCTGCAAAATTGGTGCCAATTAGAGGCGCCTTGTCCACACCATGGGAGGTCTTGTCAGCGCCAGACAAAACAATGCCTTGCATCAAGCTGCGTAAATCAAATGTTTTGTTTTGTTTTCGTCCACATTTTTCAACTCTACTTTCCCTACTCTTCTTCTCTCTCATTTCGATGGCACAGTGGTGTCCCTTGCTCCTGCTTATCACATTTATGCGCAAGGAGCGGTATTTTGATATATGCATACTATATTTATATATGCATTTGTGTAATGAATTTTTAATGCACTTTAGCCTTGCTCTTGCTGTCAACTGGCAGACACTCGCCGAGGGTCAGACGACCAGCATTGGGTGTGCCTTGGGCCACTGCGATTTGCCTCCAGCTGATACAATGTTATATAATGAAAAAAATGCGCATACGCAACGTTGTACCAGGGTCATGTCAGCGACAATTTATTAACGTATCCTTTAGCCTGTGCAATTAATTTGTCTACTAATTTATACTAAAGTAATTATTTATATATATATACATACTATATATTTTACTGAATTATTTCACAATACATTCAGACATCATTATATCATCATTTTCTGAACTAAATCCAAGTTATATAACTCTTGTTCCCAGAATTAAATATAAATTACAAATAAATACTATAATTAGTAAGTCCTCACTTGCAACTGTGCTATTACGCCAGCAATTATAAAAGTCCAACGAAATTTCTCGAAATTCCTAATGCCAATCCCTACAGCTGCTCTTTTGATCCACCTACCTAAAGCGCATGCTACTCTTCGTGTTATGCACCCGTAATTGATAAGCTGGTTGCCTTAATGGTTGGCGCTGGGTGGGCCAATTATTTTGCCTTAAAGAAACACAAATGGCAACACATTCCATTGTCATTAGCATCGGTGTGGAGCGTTATTTGACCAAGAGTGTGCACCTGGTTGAATGTTTCGATTCTACCTAGTTATATGAGAAGTAGCTATGCATGGCTGACATGCCCTGCTTTTACAGAAATTTTCCTGCACCTGTGCTTGTGTAGGTATGTGAACTAACTATGAAAAATAACAGACTCCATAGCAAGACCGGGTCACTTAGTTTCCGCGTGTGTGTGTGTGTGTGTGTGTGTGTGTGTGTGTGTGTGTGTGTGTGTGTGTGTGTGTGTGTGTGTGTGTAACTGTTTGTGTAACTGTGTGTGTGCTTGTGTGTGTGACTGTGTGTTGTGCTGCATTTTATCAGTTTTCACTTTTCACGTCTTTCGTTGAGTCTATCGATTTTCCCGTTTTAAACCGTCGCCATTTTTAATGGCTTTCATTACTTGCGCTCGTCTTGTCCTGCCTCTTTCTATCTATTCCTCTCACTCTCTTTTCTTCTTAACAGCTGCGTGAGTTGATTAACTGTCGCGACGTCATCCTTTAGGCCAACTCCTTCACGCCATGTCAACTTCAATTCACTGTGAATTTAATTATGAGTGCTATGAGTACTTTGCACATTATTTTAATTAATTACGAAAAATACTTAAATGTATATTTATATTATATATAAATTATATTCATATTATATATACATAAAGGTATTTTTGGCGCACTCTCTGAAAAGCTGAGCCCCTAGGCTTCGCCGCAAAAGGTTAACGCTGAATTTAATAGCTGCTATTGTTGTTAGGCTATTGAGCAAACTTTTGCTACGGTCAGCTGAATTGCTTTAGGTATATATAAAATCAAAAAAGGATGACATACAAAATTAATATATATAATTATTTATAAATCAAGGCGTTCCGAAAGCTTACTTAATTGGGCCGTACAAATGATTGGGTTATCGAAACTGATAATATAGAATATTAAATTGCCAAAAGCGATTGTTTTGATCGACAATATAAGATGTGTAATGAACACTGTGTTGATTTCGATGCTACACACTTGCAAATGAAAGTTTTCTCTATTTTCTCTATTTACTTATCAGCCCAACCTCGCAATTATTCTGAGCGCAGTTTATTGGCAAAACACATTCGATTAATAATTTACAATCATTCATAATGCATGGTAGCAGGATACGCATACGCCGCCTATAACAATAAGCCGCCGCTGTGGCCATTAAAGTTCAGGTAAGCCACACATGAGACACGTGAGTAAACCCCACCAAATTCCCGAATCCGAAATCTAGGAAGCGCAGTCTAACTAACCAGTTGGCTGGCTGGTTGGCAAGGTGGAGCCCAAGGCATCCATCATTAAATATTTACACTTTCATAAATGTGTGAGTGCATTCAGGTTGTTAAATATTTTATGATGATTCTGACTTTGTAGACACTCAAAGAGACAAAGCGCACGAGCAGAAAGGCCACCAGCGCTAGCAACGGGCCCGAAATAAAAACGGCAAATATATAATACGAGTATGTTCTACTAGTATATAAAGCAAACAGCGTGAAAAGCTATGCAAGCGTGAAAATCGCAGTTAAAAGCTTGCAAAGCACTGGCAATCTGTTTTCCTTTGCCATTACAGGTGCTTTCTCTCATTTATATTTTTTATACTGTCTCCGTTTACAACTGAAATTCGGAGCTCTGCAACAGCAAAAGTGCCCGAGGGTCCACTGTACTTAGGACTCGTAATTGTTGTGCGGTTAACGGACATCAAATAATCCGAATGGACACGGGTCCACAGTGCGGTCAAAAAGCTGTCCCTTTTTCCTTTGCAAATTAATGCCGCGAGTTTATTGAACCAGAACAGTTAATGGAACGGACTGACGATGTGGGGTCATAACTCAAACAATGTCAAAATTATGAATTTTTATACATTTTTCATTTACAATTCTTCAACTTGATCGAACTTTTAGAGCTTTAATTAAAAATATATGAAATACTCAACAATACATGAATTTTTAAATTATAAAAGAAATTTTAATTGTTAATTAAATAGAAATGTTCATGAATTTATAGTTTAATTAAAATTAGTTATTTATTAATTTTTAATTTGTGTTTTTCGCGCCTCAGCTCATTATGCAGAAACACATTGTGATGAGCTTAAAGATAATTGATAGTAAAACAAATTTAAATGCAATCAATAATTTATGTTAAGCGCACAACATTCAACTGAGTTAATTACTCTACTACTTTCGATTAATATATTCTGATTTAATCAAGTCACACAAGTGCGCATAAATCACTCCCATTATATATTTTTTTATTTTATTATCCAGTGGTTCAGTTCACGCCATTGCATGCAAGCGCAATTAATGGATTTTTTATAGAATTAAGTATAGGCGAGCTAAGGCAGCTCAATAAAAATGTATTTGGGCTAGGCTCAGATATAAAATCGGTATGTTTAACCCTACGATGACCAATCTATAAAGTATTTAAAACAAGTAAAAATCTCTCGTCGAGACTGCTCGACTGAACCCTTCCCGAAACTGATATTTAGATTTTAGTAATTCTTCGCTTCTTCTCTGCTTATACAAGAAACAAAACATGCACACACACATACACACATACGCACGCACGTATAAGCAGGCCTGGGGCCCTAATAATAATATTGAAAAAAAATAAATAAAATTCTTTAAGATAAGCATGAATCTAAATTTAAAATTTGAAGACTTTAGTTCCAAAGATGTCGGAAATATAATTTTTAACTGATTTCCGATAAGGTTTTAATCGATAACATTAATAAAATAGTTATCGATTTTATAAAACGAACTTGATCTGCGCGTGCAATATACGGACCTACAAAAAATGTCAAGTCTCTAGCTCTTGTACTTTCTGAGATCGACGCGTTCACACATACGGACAGACGTACAGACGGACAGGGCTAAATCGACTCAGCTCGTCGCCCTGATCAAGAATATACAAACTTTAGGGAATCTGCCACGCCTCCTTCTGCCTGTTACACACATTTTAACAAAACCATTATACCCTGATGGGGGTATAAAAATTAATTCGATCATCTAAACATTATTCTCTCAGATTATGCTAGTATTCTGGGTTTTACCGGACAGCAATTGCCAACTTAATATTTCTTTGTATAGAATGTGATACCTTAGAATGGCATTCCTAACAGTACACAGATAAATGCAGTACTAATGATACACGCAGACGAAGTGAAATATTTAGCTGAATGCATATTAATTATTGACCGTTTGGCCTATTAAATGATGCAGTCATTAAATGCATTCAAAGTTTAATTTGGCTGATCTGACAGTTAGCACCCTCGGTTGGCCGGCCGTTAAGTAATTTTTCACTTTTAATGTGTGCAGTGCAATTAATTATAGCAGCGCAATTATAGTCACGGCCCATAACAAAAATGTATAAACAGAGCATTTTCGACAAATTTCGAAAGCCATAAAAGCTGGCAGAGAATAACGAATAACGAATACAAATGTAAACGTAATACGCGCAATAATTTACAACTGGCACACACACACACATACCAACTCGTGTTTATGGAGATGTGGAGTGTCACATGTGTTAATTCAGATATACACGCCACAAAGTACAAGAAGCGGCGCACACAGGATAAGCAGGGCGCGCGACGCCCACAATGCGTCAAATGTGGCGTATACGTAATATACAATTAAACACACATTGTGGCAGGACCCTGGCCAACTCAAATATCAACACACGCACACACACACACAGAGGGCAGAGTGGTGGCCAGAACTGTTCGGCATGCTGCGGCTTTTGTCCATTTTCGTGTTATCCTTTCATTGGCTTGTAATATACGAGGGGTGACACAGAGGATACTTGGGCGGGACTCGAACGCGCTCGTGCGTTCGCCTAATTGAATGTAAGCAAACCAATATAAAACTGCGCTAAAAGGCAACATTAAGCAGCGGGACCAAGACGTCTCATTGGCAAATTACCGCCGAGCATTGCCTCCGTCGAGCCAGGCTTCATCCTTCAGCCGTCTATACATCTGCTGCCCCTACAGCGAAATCGTTTGCCAAGACGCTGCCATTGCGAAATTGCGCAATAAAATTGCATTGTCTGTATTTTTAGTTTCAGCTCCATGCCTTCGCATATAATGTTAATGTTTGGCTTAGCACATATACATACACACACACACGCGTGCGCGCAGAATGTCTTTGTATACGTGTTGTCTAGAGAAAGTTAAATGAAAATTTCATGGCTACTCGCATTCCCATGTTAGCCTCCACGGACTACAGCCAGTGCTAATCAAATCTGAATCTCAGAATGGCTCCGTCTTGCCGAACTTCGCAAATCTCTACGTGCAGTTTGCCGTATCTTCTAGCTTATGTTACCGCCGCCAAGTATATTGTAAATATATTTCGGAGATTGCGTTTCATTTCTAGCTTATGGCTAATAAAACCATGTAATTTATGATCAATATTTTCAAGCACTTCTTCAGAGGATAGTCGGGCATATATATATATATATATATATAGTGATATAAATTTAGCTACGATTAGCTATAGAAGTAAATCTATTATTAATCAAAAATACACCTATTTTTCATTTTTTAACATATTTAATATAATTTAAACATTTAAAAGATAAAAATATATATATTTTGAAATATCAAAGTTTAAAAACCTTTTTTTAATTGAAAAATTGATAAAATCTTGGAAAAGAATTTGTAATTTTAAGATATTTTTACTTTACAAAAAAATTTGTTCAATAAAAACTGTGATACAATTTTAAATTATACACAAATTAAATACTTAAATAAATAAAAAAATAAAAATTTGTTTAATTAAAATCAAAGATTTTCAAATTCATTTTTAAATAACAAATACCTTTAATATCTGTTTATATTTTCTGATACATTACAAAATTATAATAAAAAAATAAGTTTCTAAAATAATTCTAAACAATATATCAATACACTAAACTTAACTTAAAATGCACTTTGATATTTAACACAAAACTTTGATGAATAATTAAAATACTTATGTAAGCCCAGCAACAAAAAAAAAAAAAAAAAAAAAAAAAAAAACCCTTTAAAAATGCTCATAAGTTCTGAAAAGCTGTTCATAATAATTGTAATACCCACACTAAGCCATTCAACTTTATTTAATGGACTTAAACCACATCAACCGACAAAACTTTTGTAAATTACCAAAAGAGTAAAAAACTTTATTGCCGCAAATTAGGATCAAAACTTTTACCACACATTTCAATAGAGAGCAAATTTGGGCATACATAAGTCGACATCAAAGAACGTAATTATAATAGAAATAGAAACTCACTCAGTTAACAATTAGCATCAAATGCGCAAAGCGTCGAAATTTCGAATTGCAATTAATATTTCACTCATGCAATGGGCGACAGTTTATTAATTTTCAATAGCTTGCCAAACGCTGTGTTAATTATGCATTTTAAAAGCCACTTAATATTTTATGCATTTCTTTATTGAGATTTGCTTGAATGTGCTTTACTTGTATCATTATTTATTCAGATATGGCTTGGAGTGTTGCGATCGCTGATGTTGATAATATGCAAATGACACAACAAGTCGGCAGCGACTGATTTCAAACTTTCAAATTTCGAATTCACTGCGACGAGTGCAACGAAACACGAAGCGAACAGAAACGAGCGACCAACGAGTATGAGGACACAGACACAAACACGGAATCGGACATGGACACTGTGAAGCAGCGCCTCGTCCTCAAACTAGTGCCTGCCGCTGCATCTGCGACTGCTGCGTGCTGCGTTCGTTGCGAAACTGTTTTTTGTTTCTTTGCTTTCGTGCTATGGTCTTTTTTGTCTTCGCAGCACTTTGTGGTTCGCCGTTGACTTCCTGCGCACAAGTTCGAGTTGGAACTCGGTTCGGCTTCGGTTTAGGGTGGTAAACACAACATGCATGTGGTACACATGGCAACCATTCTTGCGTGCCGCTTGGGACACGGCAAAGATGACGTAAGTGTTCTGCCAAACGCCACTTGTTGGCATGTTGTTGCTGTTGTTTCTGTTGTTTCTGTTTTTGCTGTTGTGGTATCTGTATGTAGCTGCTGTAAAAGTGTTGCAAACTTTCCATTCTAGCAAGTTGGTCTAATAAAAATGTAAAGTTAGCCAAATACATAAGTGTGACACAATTTGGCATAACTTTTTTTTCTTTAGCAGTTTCTCAACTTTTTAGTTTCTTCAGAACTTGACGCAGCACAGCTACTTTTACAATTCCTAAAATGTTTTGCATGGTTTCCGCAACTATCGCATTCAAACCTTCTTTGGTCAAGTTTTGGCATAAAATTATATTATAATTCCTTGACAGCTATTTAAACTTCAATTGAAATTCTTATATGTTTAATATATCACAACAGTGCATTAAATTATTATTATTTTAGTTTAGATTCACAATAAAATTAAAATGGATTTTCTTGATTTAATTTAAAATTGGTTTAAAAATTTTAATTGAAATTTGCTTTAATTATTATTCTTTAATACTTTTTAAATATTTGTATTATTTAATTATTTTTGAGGAGATGAGTATAATAAAATATCTAATTTAAGTATTTGTCTCACGTGACTTTATAAGCACAATATAGTAAACTATATAAAATCTATATATTCATCAAATACCTCACATTATTCGCTGTTTTTACACGAATGCCGCGAATGCCATCTCAAGCTGTTACCCATTCATAAGTTAATATAAAAGCCAACGACAGCTATTACCAAACCATAACGCGATATATCTTCTACACGTGGCGTTGCCCAAATGCCAAAAAGCCAACCAAATCGAACCTAAACGAACACAATACAACACGCAACCAACTGAATCCTTTTGCAACCAGTTGGCCGACCTCGAACGCGAACCTGTTGGAAGTCGGAAATGCGTTTTGTGGCTGATGACAACATTTATGCCGGCTTGTCTATGAGCAGTGTGGCCAGCTGTACGCGAATTAGAGCCACAGTTAGATAACCAATCAAATTTCGCCCTAATTATTCTACTTACCCCTTGTTAAGCTGCAGTAGCCAAAGATGAATTCGCATTGTATAACATTCCAATTAGTAACGAATTTCTAAGAACAAGTGTACTATTTCGTTACATGATTAAAGTAAAGCTTGTAGTTGGACAAAGGTCATTTAGTTACGAAGCGCATCTTTAACAATTAGTGGCTCTTGAGTTCAAAATGCCTTGCTCTGAGGAAGACCAGAAGGAGAGGTTGTATGAAGAAATGTATTTTGTGGCTGGTGGCAACATTTATGCCAGACCACAGTTAGGTAACCAATAAGATTTTGCTTTACTTATTCAGTTTACCCCTTTATTAAGCTGCAGTAGCTAAGGATGCATTGTATAACATTCCAATTAGTAAAAGGTTTACTATTTCGTTTCTTAATTCAACTAAAGTTAGGCAAAGGTCATTTATCGACGATTAGCAGCATCTTTAACAATTAGTGGCTTTTGAGTTTAAGCTGCCTTGCGCTTAATGCACTAAGAAAGACATAGGGAGTTGGGTCAACCACCTCTCTGCTGTGCCATATCAAGTTACTCCGCAGCTTATCAAGTTATTAACCTCAAACAGAGCTACAAAAGAGAGGGAGAGAGAGAGAGAGAGAGAGAGAGAGAGAGAGAGAAAGAGAGATGCAAACAAGCAGCTGTATGCAGTGAAGCTATATCATGACGCATATTCTCACTTAAGGCAGTTCTATTGATTCAATAATTTGAAGCACCCACCGCTAATGTGAGATTCAGGAAACTCAAGTTGTCTCATCTCGAACAGCGATAGCTCAGAGTAACTCAAGATCAAAGGATGATTATTACACTGATCAATGGAGAGAGTGGCCGGACGAACCGAAAAATATTATCTCTGCTTCCGATCTGTCTGACAAATTATTTTTATACAACTTTTTTTTTTCAGCTTCCTGACAATTGGCAGGAAGAGTCAATTACGCTGGGGATCTGCATCTCCTGGCTGGCCGGAGACCGAAAGCAACAGATGGGCACAGTCGAGATCATTAACCATCTCAGGTTACGCCAGACAGCTCAGCACCTCTATCTTTTTATGACCAGCAAAAGTTATATATATATATATATATATATATATATATATATATATATATATATATATATATATATATACATATATATATATATTTATATTTTTTTGTCTTCAATTTTTATTCACATCCCAGAAAGAATTAAATTATATGATGCCGTGGGTGGCAAAGGGAAAATGCTTTGTTGCAGGTGCAGCAAGGATATCAAATAGCTGTCAAAGGAAAAATTCGCTAGACAAACAAAATATGTTGCTTTTTATGCGGATGGCAAAAAGACCAACATATATGTTATATATATATATATTTTTTTTTTTTTATATGATTCTGGAAAAAAAGCACAGAAAATGTGAAGCACCATTTCTATAGAATTCAATTGAATTTGTGTGACTGTAGAAGGAAGTTGTTGCCAATTGAAACAAAGGAAATTTGTGTTAACAATGCTCGCAACTTGTACAAATTTACACGCGATTTGTATGCTAGACGCCAAATGAATTTATAATCCATTTTAACACTAGACAGACTTATGCGATACGTTTTATTTATGTATAAATATATATAAATAAATATATATTTTGTTAATATGAATTTTGCATATTTATTCATGTTTGTATGGATATTTATGTTTATATATACATTTCAAATATATAAATATATATCAATAAATTTATATATTTACTTACTTATGGATACATCAGTATGCAAAATGCATGAAAAGCATTTGCTATAGACATCGTCTACTCTTTTTTCTCTCATTTCATGTATCTCGTTTCCCATTTTATAAGAAATGTTATCTATTTGGAGATATACATATATTCTATATCTGAGTAATTTGCAATAATTTTAAGCTGTAATTTCTAATGAGCTTTGCTTTAGTTTCAGCATCAATTTGAACCCAAACGGCTTTCTGGTGTTATATAAACTGTCTAGGGGCGAAATGGGCAAATAGGCTATGGGGCAACTACGTCAGAGGCGGACGGCGCACGCGCTTCTCGCCTCATTTGCGATGCGACGCAGGCGTGACGACTACAATACGCAGAATTTATGGGATGTATGTGACTAAATCGGCTAGGAGTTCAGGTGGACAGAAGAGAATTGGGCGTGCGAACCGCGCTTGGCTTACCTGTTAAGCATGGCAATTGTGGGGCATCGATGATGATTATGATGGCACATACTCGTCGAGCTAAATGCTGCGTGCGTGGGCTGGCAATGGGCCAGCGCGACTGGGTGCCAATTAGTTAACTGTGGGTGACTACGTGCGACGCTGGTCATTGGCCATGCCGGAAGACCGGGTACAAGCCAAGAGGCACAGCCCTGCGGATCCAATTAGTCAGGAAGTGTTTGCCCTTTATTTTGTTTGTTTTTTTTTTCGCGGTTGTCGATTTCATGGGTTCAGCGTTCAGTTTTTGCACTTGAAACCCAAATTGCGCAATTCCCAAAATAACTGCGCACCCAACTCAAATGCGAGCGGGCTCAATATACGCTGGGTTATTTTTTATTATTATATTTTTGGGTGGTGGCGACTGCGAAAGTACCGCTAAGCGCGCCTCACCAAAGTGCGCAAGTGGGTTGCAAAACCCGCCCGTGACGTCATCTGAGATGCGTCGCTTTATTTTTGATTTCAGGTTGTTGTGCCATAAATATGCATCAGATTGGATATTCGAACGAAAGCTTAAAATGATGAACACTTCAGGCGTTGATGACGACTTCAAATCACATTAAAACATGATTAAAAATACGTATCCATTACATTTTGCACCAAATCTAAATTTTGTATGCCAAAGAAAATTAAATTTTAATCAGATAGGCTTATTATATCACTATAACAAGCAAGAATGTTGCAATCGGGTACACCCGATGGTATAATACTCATTCAATATTCAAAAACAGATTAATTTTTATTGGTAAAGGAGTTGGAAAAAAATCTACTAAGTATCTAAAATATCTCAGTTTAGAAGCATTGCTAAAAATAGTTTTTTCTATCTGTTTCCCACATCCCAAGAGCATACAAATAGATATATTCAATATATTTTTAATTGGGGTTTGTGCACATGACTGTAAATATATTTAAGTATTTATCTATTTGTCTAATTTCATTTTCAACACACACTATCTGTTTAACTCACATCATTTCGAAAATTAAAATGCTCAACTTCAGACAAACTACATATAAGATGGAAATTTCATAAAACCAATATACTTTAATCACTTTATAAATAAAAATAATTATCAACATTTAAAAACACAAAACTAAAGCCAAAGAAGATTTCACACTTATAATAAGTTCCACTTTGTAAATTAAATTGTGATAATTTGATAAGGAGTTGAAATTTGCGGAAATGAAACTTCAATTTCAGTCAGTCATATATATGACATTCTACAAGTTTAAGAAAAATTTGAATTTGTAGGCATGGATCAGCGCCTCCTACTTTTACTTAGCTGGCTGCCAATAGTTTGTAGCAGAATATACTCAACAGAGATCAGTAAGCAAACTAATGTTGAGGACCGTCTGTGGACTGGCGTGGACAGTAATACGGGCAACAACCAAGGTGGATTTCTGGTGCAAGTTCGAAATGCCGGTCCAGCAATAACTGTGTGTGGTGGCGCATACATTAAGCCGCTAATTGTGCTATCCTCCGCCAGTTGTGTAACTCCGTTTCGATACCAATCGTCGGGCTCTTACGTAGCGACAACTGCATTTTTGGAAGAGAAGGAAAAAATGAGTTTCAGATTTGCTTTGGTAGAGACGATGGTTATTCCAGCAGAATATGAATTCCAAAAGGCGAACTATGACATTGCGATAATTAAATTAAATGTACCTCTAGCCGGCTCATTGACTGAGTTCATACAAATCGGCTCAAAAGCTCCATTTGAAGACGATTTTCTGCTCACATATGGCTGGGGCTATGACAAAATGCAGATGCAGTCACCTTCCCAGGTACCATTAGCCACACATTTGTTGAAAATAAGCAGAGAGGTCTGTCTAGATATCCTCGGTAAAAATCGAGATTTATTGGGAGAAACAGCTGCTTGTGCGTATCAGCCCGAAAGCAAAAAAGACTGCAATTACGATGCCGGCAGTCCAGTAACTTTTGGGAATTCACTCATTGGAATAATTTCCACTGGTTTTAGCTGTATGAACACAACGGAACCCGCGGTATATACGGACGTGGTTGAATTGAATGATTACATTACAATAACCTTACAAACTCCCTTCTTAATGGGCAAAAAACATAAGCATTCAAGAGTAAAAACATTTACTCCTAGAGAAAAATCAAAAGGCAAACAAAAAAAAGGAATTCACTCAAATATAAGCCGGCCAAAAAACGAAACTAGATACAAGTAAAAATATATACTTATATATAATATAATAAATATATATATAAAATTACAAAAAACACCTCAAATTTTTGACCAAAAGAAAAAAAACAAGTAAGAAAGCTCTAGTCGAGACTGCTCAACTACGAGATCCCCTGAACCCTTCGAAATATCAATTTCAGTAATTCGTCGCTGCTTTTATATACGCACGTATAAGCAGGCATTGGTGGCAGTGTGGGCTTACTACGGGAAATCGAGTGTTTAATAACTTTTTTGTGGATGAATAATGTTCATGAAACTTTCAGACCGGGACAATAACAATAAAATGTGTGTTTTTAATAAAGCACAAGTCTCTAGTATTTGAAATACGCTTTTTGCAAATTTGGAGAGAAGGTGGTAGTTTTGGGTGGGGGTAAAATATAAAAAAATAGAAAATTTTTAAAATATATATGAAGTTATATTTAAAATTTTTAAATCCTAGCTTCAAAGCTGTAGCTGATTTTCGATAAGGTTTTTAAACTAAAATAGTTATCGATTTTTTGAAGCAAACTCGATATGCGCGTGCAGGATACGGACCTACCAAAAAAAATTTCAAGTCTCTAGCTCTTCTACATTCTGAGATCGACGTGTTCATACATACGGACCAACGGACGGACAGACAGATGGACATTACTAAATCAGCTCAGCTTGTCGCCCTGATCAAGAACATATATACATTATACATTATATTACATTATGGGGTCTGCCACGCCTCTATCTGCTTGTTACATACATTTAAGAAAACCATTATACCCTGATTTTAATAGGTTCAGGATTTAAAAATCAAGAAAAAATTGAGAGACATGTATGAAAGCACTTGTCTTGTAAGTTCTTAAAAATTCTTAAAAACATAAATAGAAAATAAAGTTTTAAATAATAAAATGCATTGTGAAAACTGTATGTAATGTCAAATAGATATACTGCAGTGGTAACACATAAATTATTTTTCAAATATCACGTTAACATGTGAATAGCCTCGGGTGAGTTAACTGACTAAGCCGCCACAACTTAACGACCTACTACATCGACGGACCACCACATTGTAACGGAACAGCTGTTGCTAGTTATCGATAAGTCTCGCAAGTCGTCGTGTGTCGCCGTTCTACATTTTCCAAATCTATGCGTTAATTAGATCTAAATTAAGCGTAAGAAGTGTAATTTGAAATCATTTTGAGCTTGCTAAAGTTACAGATATTGCTTACTTAGTCAACGTTAATGTCTCTGTCGCTGTTATGTTAATTAACATTACTGTTTGGCAAACACACATACTGTGCCTCACAGACGGGAGCACCCACATAAAGTTGCGGCCACGGGACTGACAAAACAAGACTTAATACGCAAACCCTCAAACCTGCCCCGCTCAAACACACACACAGGACAAAGAATGGCGCAGCTGAAGAAACTGCACATGGCCGACAAACTGGAAGATCTGGAGAAGTGGACAGAGATTAAAGACGTGCGTAACAAGAGCATGAAAATGTAAGTGGACACCAAATGCCACGCCCGTTGCCGCCTGCTTGCAGCAGTAAAGACACGAATTTGAACACATCAAATATTTTCCGCTGATGTCAACAAGAAAAACAAATTTGAGTAAATTTAATCCCATTGCAGTTTACTAAACACAGCTCGCAAGCTGTACCTGACTGCTGAAGAGTATTGCCGTGATGGGGACCAAGAGTTGGCCTATATCACCTACGTGAAGTATTTCAATATGCTGGCGGCCATACGCGAAAAGTCGGACTACAATCAACACAAAATGACGGTGCGGCAAGTGCTCGGTGACACTGAGTCCAATCGCCGCATCATGGACACGCTGGAGCTCATTAGCAAATCGCTGAGCACACGCTATAAGCAGCTGCTGCCGCCAACGAATCTGAATGGTGGCGACTCGATGAGCTTGCCGTTGCCGCCTGGGGAACCAATTGGCGAAACTAATTCGTTGGCCCAAATGTCTCCGACATATGCCCAGTTGGGTCTAATTAGCTGTGAAGCACTCTTCCAACGCATGCAGCAGAATTCTGTGCTGGTCATGGATTGTCGCAGCAGCGCCGATTACGAGAACTCCCATTTGACCTACTATTGTGCATTTAATGTGCCCGAAGAGCTGATAACGCCCGGGTAATTCTCTTTGGTTTTAGAATTGCGTAATCCGGTTTTATTATCAAAATTCTTGATTTTCTACAGCATGTCGGCGGGTAAGCTGCAGGCGCGTTTAAGCAGCAGCGCCAAAGCTGCATGGGCCTCGCGCTCTGTCAAGGAGTCGGTTGTGTTAATGGACTGGAACACCAAAGATGCCCAGCCCGCGGGCAATGCAGCTATATTCACTCTATTGGACATACTAAAAAATGTATGTTTTCTGTCCCAGCAAATGCTACCAAACTATGTCAATCGGGTGTCTCTAAAAACTAGAAAATTATATAGAATTTTTATTCTAGTCTCACTGATATTTTATATACTAAAGATTATAAAATATAATATACAATATATATAGGAGTCATAGGAACTAATTAGCAAAAACTGAATTGTTTTTAGAATACATTTCAAAAATTATCTAATACACTACGTACGTTAATTGTTATGACGACTAAACAAAGGCAATTACACTTTATTATGGGATTGTCCATAGAAATTATTTGTCGGAAGATATTAGACTCAATCTTTATTATAGACATTTATATTTCTTTAATTATTAGGAACTTCATTTATTTTGTTGACAACAAAGGTTTTTTCAAGTATTGCTCAAAAGTGTTGCATTTTAATCAGTTGAAAGAAATTGATCAATTGTAATTTGCCAAGATATATTTAAAGCATATTTATTATTCCATTTTCTTTTTAACAGTGGGATCCAGATGTTACTTATCGGTCGCCAATAACAATACTGGAGGGCGGCTACGAATTTTTCATCATGATGTATCCAACGCACTGCACCAATCCGAGCGTCCAAGCACCGCAGCAGAACAACAATGACATCGAAACTATTGATGACATCGAGTATCCATCCATAAATGACATAACAATGAAAGAGGATATTATGAATGCGCCCAATGCAAAGCTTAAGCAAAGGCCCAGCATTAATCGTGCCAGCAAACCGGCTGCAGTGCGCACCTATGAGCAGAGTCTACCAAATCAACAGCAGCAACAACCGCCTCTAGAGCCGCAGGAGAATCCCATCAATGAGATCATACGCGACCAGACAGCGCTGCTGCAGCGGGCACAGCACAACGATATGCTACTCGATACGGCGGCCAAGAAGTGGCAAAGCATAATCGAGCTAAAGCAACTGCATGCCGAGGGCGCAGTGCTGAGCAACCCTGAACAGGAGGTGCTCTACAACATATTGCAGCTAGAGAGCAGAGCTGAGGACTATGTGAGTGTCTTTTCTATTTTATATCAATCTATAGTTACTAATTGATCTAAACATTGTGTAGAAAATGGAAAACAATCGATTACGCGATGAACTGAATCGCTACAAGGAGATGAATACGCTGCAATATTTGCAAAATGATGATGAGACGACCAAGCGCATTGAGTCAAAGATACAGGAACGTCAGCAACTGGACGAACAGCATGAACGAGATCGTCTCGAGCGCGAGCAGCAGCTGTCCATTGCACGCGCTGCAAAAAAACATTATAAGCCACCGGCAGAGTCCAATGTACCCCGACCACTCTCGCCCCCAGGCGACGCTTTGAACAGTGCACTCAACGAGCTGCAGCCAACGATTGCATACGAGGACTCAACTATCCGGCCCGCCTACGATCGGTCCACCAAGCCGCAGAGCCGCAACGTAGAGACGACAGCGCCACGAGTCCGTGATTTCTCACCTGTAATAGGCCACAATGTGGTGAGTGGTTGCACCGATGGCTATAAATAGCCTCTCGACCAATCAATAGCCGTCACGTTGCAAGCTGTTCGCACCCAACGCTTTAGTATTTTTGCATTCAATTGGTTCAGTGTTTGCAACAAAGCGCACAAATGATTTGCGTAGCGGGTGTTAAAATTCAGCTGCCGCCCACTTACAACATTTATAGCTCCATATTTCCGCTGAGACGCGTAAATCAAACAGCAAACCGCATAGTGGCAGGACTTTAACATAATAATTTACGTTATCGTTATAGGGTCGCGGCTTAACGGGCCTCAAGAATCTGGGCAACACCTGCTATATGAATAGCATACTACAGTGTCTGAGCAATACGCCGCAGCTAATGGAGTTCTGCATATCGGATAAATACAAGAACTATATATGTCGACGTAACAAAACCAATGGACAGGTCATCGAGGAGGTGGCCGCGCTCATCAAAGAGCTGTGGAACGGACAATATAAATGTGTGGCCAGTCGGGATTTGCGAGTAAGGCAGAGAGTGCAAATTAGCCGGATTTGTTGTATTAATTAAAATGTTCACATATTTGCAGTACGTTGTGGGACAGTATCAGAAGATCTTTCGCGGCGTTGATCAACAGGACTCCCATGAATTTTTGACCATACTCATGGACTGGCTGCATTCCGACTTGCAAACGTTGCGTGTACCCCGCCAGCGAGAGGTTATCAGTGCCTCAGAGAAAGCGTGGCTGGAGTTTACCAAATCGCAGGAGAGTCTAATACTGCATTTATTTTATGGCCAGATCAAGAGCACCGTCAAGTGTGTGACCTGCACCAAGGAGTCGGCCACATACGAGTGTTTTTCGAATCTCAGCCTGGAGCTGCCGGCAAATGCGAACTTGTGCTATCTGAATCAATGCATGGACATGTACTTCAGTGGCGAGAAAATTCACGGCTGGAATTGTCCTAACTGTAAGACGAAACGGGACGCGATCAAGAAACTGGACATTTCCAAGTTGCCGCCAGTGCTGGTTGTGCATTTGAAGCGGTGGGCAGAACTTCTACATCATAATTAATAATGTACTTCAAATTTCCTATGAACTGAATGTATTAATTGTATCTCCTACAGTTTCTATGCGGACCCCAGCAACCCAGGCGCCTATATTAAGAAACAAAACTATTTACAATTCCCGCTGGATAATCTGGACATGAAACCGTATATAGCGCGTGCCGAATCGCGTGCAGTGACACCCAAAACATACCAACTATATGCCGTGTCCAACCACTACGGCACCATGGAGGGTGGACATTATACAGCATTCTGCAAGAGCGCCCACTATGGACGTTGGTACAAGTTCGATGATCAAGTTGTTTCGCCGCTGGACACGTCAAATGTCGTCTCGAGCGCAGCCTACATATTATTTTATACCTGGCTGCCGCCTATGCAGCTCTCAGTATCATAGTCCACAAATGAAACATATTTATTTTGATCCCCCTCAAATGTATTTATATATATAGTCTGCCTATTATTTCTTAGCTTCTCTTAGCTCTTAAGCTCTAGTCGCTTCACCAATTTACTGCAAACTGTTGCTTATTTTAATTAATACTTTTTTGTTGTTGTTTAATTTTGGACTTTTAATTATAATTTAAAAAAAAAAAAAAAAAAAACATTACCATTACCAACTAATATTTGGGTATATATATGCATATATTTTTTTTATTTTTAAGCATAAAAAAACAACTCAAAATGTTGAAGTATTTGTATGGATTTATGAAACAATTTAAGTGCATTACATACAAAAGAGCAACGTTATATAGTTTAGTATATTTTACACGCATATTTTTAAACCAAATAAATGAAATTCAATTTCTACTGATAGCTTTTGTAATTCAAACTAAAGTGAATATTTTTATTACAGATTATTTGTTCATCACAGTATTAAGTTAATTTGCTTGCATTCGAAAATACGCGCTCAGCTAAAAATATATCGTTTTAAATGACTAAGAAAATCAGTTAGGGCAGCCCTCGTTTCTTATCGATTACACGTTGACATTTGTTGCTATCTTTACCCATCTCTAAAATCCACGTATTAGAAATAGTTGTAAGAAGTCAGAGTTCTATGTTTGAAAACACAATGCCAAGTGTTTCATAAATATTGTTAAGTACAGAGTTAAAGTATAGTAGTGTTAACAAGTCGTGCCATTGCGATGAGTGTACCAGAGCACAGTCGTTTCGCAGTCTACGCCTTAGGCATCTTTTTCACGTACTTTCTGTACGGAATTGTTCAAGAGAAACTAACGCGGGGCCGGTACGGCGACCAGGTGCAACCAGATGGCAAGACGGGTGAACGGTTCACATATACACTGGCCCTCGTCTGGGTGCAATGTATCTGCAATTATCTGTTCGCCAAGGGTAAGTGGCATTGATGGGAGCAAATGTCCATGCACATAAAGAACTCATTTATACTTATTTTTCTCCTTCAGGCATGCTCACTGTAAAGCCTCAGAAAGAAGACACCACACACAAGGGATATTATGCAGCCTGTTCGCTGACCTACCTGCTAGCCATGGTCTCCACTAACATGGCACTGCGCTGGGTGCCCTATCCCACGGCCGTGGTGGGCAAATCCGCGAAGCCAATTCCAGTTATGATTCTGGGCGTGCTAATTGGACGCAAATCGTACAGCTGGACGCGATATGGCTGTGTGCTGACCATTGTGCTGGGCGTCATACTGTTCATGTACAAGGAAAGTCAGATCGCCAACTTGCCAACAGAGACAACAGGCCTGGGTGAGCTGCTGCTCTTTCTCAGCTTATCCATGGACGGACTGACGGGAGCAATTCAGGACCGATTGCGTGCTGCAAGTGCGCCTTCGGGGCAGCAAATGATGCTGGCCATGAATTTCTGGAGCACCCTCATGCTCGGTGTGGCCATGCTTGTAACAGGTGAGCAGTGGCAATAAGCAAACCACTTGTTTCCCTGATAATTCATTTTGAAATTATGTGACAGGTGAGGGCGTGGAGTTCATTAACTTCGGTTTGCGTCACTTAGAGGTCTGGGTGCACTTGTTCATGATTGCATTGTGCGGGGCCTTGGGCCAGTTATTTATCTTCTTGATGGTGGCCAGCTTTGGGCCGCTGGCCTGCGCGGTGGTCACAACCACGCGCAAATTCTTCACCGTCCTCTGCTCCGTTTTGCTGTTTGGCAACGTTTTGATCGCTCGTCAATGGTTTGGGGCTCTTTTGGTGTTTGCTGCTCTGTTTACGGATATGTTGTATGGGAAGAAGCAGAATGCGGCTGCAAGCAAGAAACCACCGCCTGGCGATGGCAAGCTGAAGGAGGAAGAAAAGAAACTGACTTCGTAAAATTTATCAATAATAATAGCTTTATTTTTGTCGTGCATTACAAATCACGTATAGTTTATAAATTAGAATGTGCTGAGAGACGTACAAAAGTAAAATTTGTTGTAATAAGTAGCTGAGCGAGCAAGGCATTCCAAATCTATTTAAGTTAAATACATTTTACTTAAAGCCTAATCTTAAACTTAATTCTTAATTAATTTTAAAAAATCACGACTGTTCTTGTTTAAATTATTGTTGTATGGCGTTGCCACTGCGTTGACTGAACAATGATGTACAATTGGCATCGATTCATCGTTACTTTAGTATCGATTTGCCTCCACGTGCTATCGAGGCGGCTTCGACGAAATGACGTTCGTTGCTGATGTCCGATTTTTTAAGTGTTTATGTTCGTTAGCTATGCGCGTTTACGGTCAACGCTCGCGGCTCGAGTCCAATACATAATAACAGAGTGTTAAAATTTAATATTTGTACTGAAATTTACGTTACTCCAGAGACAAAATCGCGCGTGACTTTGCAACAAAAAGGATCTAAGAGCAAAATTTGCTCAGAAAACAAAATAATTGCAAATGGATAGAAGTTTTATATATGCAAGCAAAAATGTGTGTCAAGTGTGCTAAAAAAGTGCTTAGAAGTGTTTGAAATTAAAAGGCTACAAAGAAATTTACACAAACTGTGTGTGAAACGAATAAAATATTTTCCTAATAGGTGAGTCGTTGCTATTGTTGTTGCAGCCAGCTGTTTTCTTGTATGTATGTGCGACAAGGGTCTCCGCGATACTGTATATATATGTGTGTATGTGTGCATATGTGAGTCTAATTTTAGCAACAAAGTGAATCGAAAGTGATTGGCAGCCGACGATAAGCAGCGCATCAATATTTAAATATATTAGTTTGGCTAGTGACAAGTTTTTAGTATTTAGCTAGCAGGATCTACGAGCAAAGCACATGCTGCAAACGTATTTGACAAGCACCCTCACTACACTGCCGTAGAGCCACCCACAAAAACACACACACACACATACAGAAGGAATCACACGTGAGTGAAATTTGCGCGCTCGCTCTCACTCTCTCGCAGTGCCAAAATGGTGGTTGTTACCGTTAACGTTTGCCGGCTGCTGTCGTTGCTGCTTTTGTTGTTGTTGCTGTTGCTGTTGGTTATGCGTGACGTAAACTTTTTCTAGCCATTTCTCGCAAATTGCCGAAAATTTCTTTCAATCTCGCATTGCATTATGTAAAAATATTTTATTTGAATGACGATCAACTATCTAGAATACACATACATAATATAAATATATATATATACATATGTATATGTATATATAAAACTGATTTATGCTCAGACGTCGCGTTCACACAGCTAACAGATAGCAAAAATACAAAAAATAAGCCATCACAGCGCTTGCTGCGGACCTTCTTATCGCGCGTGAATAAAATATATAATATATATACAAATATAGTACGTATACGTATAAAGAATCCAAAGCAAAACAAAGTCTCGCGCTCTGCAGACACTCACACATATATACGATTGTTTGAGTATTTGTATTAAATGGTTTTTCACGCTGATAATTATGAACAAATAAATTAACAGAAGCAAAAAACAAAAACAAAAATGTGAAAAAAAGTTGTTCAAACAGCAACAAAATAAAACAACAATAATTATCAGTGGCATTCGTTCGATTTGCTTTGACCGTCTGTCCACTCGCATCTTAATATTGACATAGATAATTTCTCAAAACGACTCTCAATTTAATAATCTTTAGAACATATGCTGTTTATTTAAATTCATTAATAAGTGCAAGTCTTTCCATTTCTTAACTAGAAATATAAATATTTAGAGAGAGAGAGAGAGAGAGAGAGAGAGAGAGAGAGAGAGCTTCAAGTATTTTTAAAGCCTTGGTCTCCAAATTTGTTTGTTAGAAATAGAAATGGTCGACGCATTCAACAAGTTGGGTCTGTTTGTATCCTTGGCTAGTGTCTGAAACGAGATGATATCAGGGGCATTCCCACATTACACCTGTGCACGTGCTCAATATATTGTCATGTAAGGCCAATAAACACATTTCACATTTCCAAAGAGAATTTCGAGAGAAAAATGAATTTCGAGCGGATTTTCAACTATTTATAAATCAAATTCTGTATCATAACTATTTGATATTTCTTTGTGTATGCCTAAATGTCTGGCTGTTTAGTCAGTTCTATGCAATTCTCTTTCACTTTGCTTTAACTGCGGCAACGTCCACTTGCATCATTAGTATCCCTCTTACATTTTGCCTCACTTCCACTCGCCCGCCCACACCAATGATGTCATCACCGGCCGGGTCACATGTTTGGACGCTAGCCCAAAGACTAAACTAAATAAATCGTCTCTCATTGGTGAACTGAAAATTTGCTATTAATATTGCTTTCAGCATTTCAATTTTTTGAAATGTTGATGGATGTGAGAAAAAAAACTGTTATTCGCGTGTATACAACTTTTCCTTAGAACTTGAATTTTCCACATCCGATTATTGATTCTAAATATTGTTTCCAATTTTAGAATTATATTTTTGACTTTAAAATGTATGTTTTCACTGAATACTTATATAATTACAATACAATAATTGTATGCATTCAAAAGTATGCTATATCAAATTAAAATAAACCAAAGAATGAAAAAACAGATTTAAATAAATATGCAAAATCTGATTAGAATATTCAACAATTTATAAAATGTATATATGGCTTTAGAAAAATTCGCATATTTCACGATTATGTCTAATCTATTTCATCAACATGCCACATAATCAAATTAGTCTCACGTGTTTGAAGTCTGTTTGAAAGAAAATTGCGTATACGCCAATTGGAACAGCTGTTGTTTGGCTCGTATGTTTTGTCTATTTGCGGTTGATTTTCGTCAAAATATCCCAACGGCAGCTGAAAGAGTCTTTCCGCAAGCAAAACGTCAACACTGCAGATATGTTGAGCGCTCTTAGCTGAACAGCAACAACAATGTGAAATATTTTCTTGCGCTCTTCAAGCAAGCAGAGCTCTCTTTGTTTTCGTTGCAGCTGCAATTATTTTTGTCGTTTTACTTTTGTTGTCTGCACTTTTATGAATTAAATTTACAGATACTCTCTTACTCTCTTAGTCTTCTCGCGCTCTCACTCACGCTCCCCTGCTTTGGCAGTCATGCATTTGCCTTTGCGTTGTGTTTGCTGTTTTATTTTCATTTCCACAAGTAAATGAACCCCAACTGTGGCACGCGTCGTCAACACACACACACACATATTCTCGCTCTCTCTTTCGCTCTTCCGCTCTTACTCTCTGTCTGCCAATTAGTGCTCGAAGTTGCGGGCTGTCGACTGCATTTTGCTTGTGACTCGCTTCGTTTCGCTTGGGCTTCGGTTTATTTTGGTGCTGCATTCTTTTTGGCCGCATTTTCGGCTGCTGTTGTCGTTGTTGTTACTGCCGTTTGTTTTTGGTCATGCCAATTTAAGTGTGTTTTTTTTTTTTTTTTGGTTTGCTTTTTGCTGGGCTGCTGCTCAGTTGCATAAAACAAAACGCGAAATCAAAAGTGCAATTCGGCTGCAGCCGCCGCAAATATTAACCGTGCTTCTCCTCTATATACGATTTATTTCTCTAGCTCAAAAATCAATAAAATATAGTAAAACGATTGTAAAAAATTTAATAAAAATACTATAAATACATATATGTATATGTATATATATATATGTAAATTACTATACGGTCGTGTTTAATTCATTTGTGTTTGGTTGTGCGTGTTATGCAAACCTTTCGAATTGAAACGAAACGAATTCGGATTCGTCTCGAAATTGAACAACAAAAACAACAGCAAACGGAAGAGCAACCAAAATCGCAAAAGCGCGCAATTGTAGCAAAGAGTGTTTAAAGTAAAACAACACAAAACAAATTTAAAAAAAAATAAATAAATAAAAAAAAACACACACCCACAATAAAAAAAAATATATAATCAAATGTTGTTTGCTTTAGCAACAAATTCAATAAGAATAGTAAATGTTTTATGATTTATTTTTTAAAATTTTATAAAATTGTAAATATCAAACTGGAAAAAGTGTAAAGAGTGTGCTCAATCAATTATTTCATTAGGTAATTAAAAGCCCCTGACAACGTTTTTTTTTTTTTTTTAAGAACATAAAAATACAGATCAAATTTAACCAATTTTAATAGTAATGAAAGTGATACAACTAAATATTATTTTTATCATTTGCTAGTTTCTTTTATTATACATTTATGTTTTGCTTTCATATATTGAGCTTAAATGTAATTTTAATTTTTTAATTTTGGTTCAGACGCAAACTGTAAATCAACATTAAAATGCTTTCATATATTATTAAATATGTATATACTCTGATATTTACAATATAATAATAGAATATTTCGTAATATTATGAATCCATATTTGTTCTTATTCTATTAGAGTATTCTCTTTTCTATTTTCGTAAATCTGCCCAACTTGCTTTCTTTTTCTTACTCTGTCTCGCTCCCTCCCTCTCTCTCCCTTTCTTTCTCTCACTTTCTCGTTCTTTCTCTCTCTCTCTCGTTCTTTCTCTCTCTCTCTCTCTCTCTCTCTCTCTCTCACACACACACACTCTCATTCCCTCCCTATCTCTGTTCTTTGAAATACACCGAGCAATTGAAACCTTGCGAACATTTTAATTAAGCAAGTTTTATTTTAATTAAGACAGCATATTTTCACTGCGTCACATCTTGAATTTTGTTTATGAATTGAGCACATACATCATGTGTATAACATATACATATGTATATAAATGTACATACGTACATATATTTCCTTTTTTCTTTATTTTTTGTTTTGTCTACTTTGTTATGGCACTCAATTTAGTTTATGACTCATTGCATACTTTTTTTACGCGTTAAACAATTCACATGAAAATTCGTAACACGAGTGACAACTTGTGTCATAAATACAGAGTTGGAAATTTCATTTTCAATTTACTAAGCCACTAATCAATTGAATATTTTGATTCCGAGTATATAAAAGTATTGTGAAATACCCAACAAAGAGCAGGCGGCATGCTTAACTCCATAAAGTATATACACACATATCATTACAGATAATGAAATACGTTGAACAGGAACGATTTGATCTCACAATCTTTAAGAACTAGACACTAGTGAGAAATATTACAACAAGCATTATCTATAGAGCTCGAAGTTTGTTCTGTTATTAACTAAACCAACTAAAACACATACAAGTTTGAATAACCCACTTTTTGAATGCATGTCCCATTACCACATTAAAACAGTAGTTAAACTATTTGCTCTGTGGACTACCTCTCTAGACGGCTTAGGGTATCTGCTAGTCGGACACACACTGATGCACTCGACTACATTGTGAATAATAACGAAAATTAGAAATGAGTGGATGTAAGAATGACTTGCATAATTGATAGATTAACTGACAATTTAATTCTACTGGTGCATTTAAACAAAGCTAAAAAAAGAAAAAAAAATTGAACGACTATGCGTCTACACTATGTGTATTGTTATTTATTGATAAGAGATTAGCACATATGATCCAACAGTCATACTTATTCATACTTATCATACCTATGCATTATATTATAGTATTTGAATTCAAAGTTATTATTTATATACAGATTGTTATACTTTGTATATATATGAAAAAAAATGATGATTGTGAATTTCTCGCTTGATTAATTGAACTATTTCGATTGATGACTGCTGTTCCAAGCATTTCAATGTGTTTACATTTCACAGATATCGTCTATTAATACATAATAGTCGCAAGTATTTTTATTCATTCACATTATTTCGCAATTAAGTTCGTATAATAAAGCTCACACTACAGCCCAACACATATGTACATATATAATATATGTACATACATACATGCACATATGTACGAGTATATATTTACAACAATGACATCGGTTATCCTCTCTATATTGCAATGGCAAACAGTGCAACAAAATCGTCATATCTTATATCAAATTAAGTTACATATTTACATGCATATCGCACACACGCCGCATTGTCTGCCAGCATTCTCCGTCTCGCTCTGGCATTCGCATTTCGCGCTGTTGTCTCTCGCACAGCGGGAACAGTTGAATGACACAAAAGGTTTCCTTTTGTTCGGCAACTCCGATTACGGACATTTGGCACAAGATGCCGAACTGCTGCATACTCTGAGGCGCCAAACACGTGACTCCCCTCACCCCACCCGCTGCCCCTCTCTCTCTTTCTCTCTCTCTCTCTCTTTCTCTCTGCTGGTCAACTTCAGTTGACCTATCGATTTTAGCTGTTTTAGTCGATTTGCATCTGACTCACTCACTCCACTCTGTCTAACGCTCGTTCTTTCTCTTTCTCGCTTCCGTCTATTGCAGCAGTTGTATAGCAGATAGATAGCAACATGCAAAGCGGCGCTGGAGGAGCCGCTGCAGGAGGCGGGGGCTACGAGGAAGTGACCGCCGCCCGTCGGGGACGCTTTCGTGTCACATCGTCGCAGCCGGCGGGGCCACCAGAGACGACGCTGGGCCGCTTTCGTCTCATGCCCACATGTAAGTGAACAATCCCTTCCCCTCTAGCTAATTAGCTGGCCTAAAAAAAAGCTGACATTGTTATTATGTATGTTTTTTTTTCGCTTCTCTTTTTTTGCAGCTAATTATGGCGCCATTTCACCGATTTTGCAGCGCGGCAGATTCGCCGTCATACCGGAGGAGCCGCAGGCGGGCTCCCCGGCAGTGTGCACCCCGCCCCCCGGCGGGCAAGCAGAGCGGCGCTCGCCCTCGCCGGAGTGGGACTTTGACATTGAGCAGGTGAGCCGAGACGAGTTATCTTAGCATCTGAAATATGCCGTCATGCCCGACTCGTTGGGCTGCTAATTTTTGGGTTGGTCTGGGGGCTAGTTTGGTGGTTGCTTGGGCGCCAATGTCGTCAGCCTTTTCTCATTGCAATGCGCCATTTTTATTGATTTCGCTGAAGCGAACGAAACATTCCCCATGGAGTTTTTTAATCTTGCATGCGCCATTAAATGACGTGTGAAAGAGTAAAAAACAATACTAGCGAGTGCGTTACATTTTAGTTTTTATTGCTGACATAAACAACACTTAAAGTTTGCTTTAAGCAAAGTTTAAACGAAGGCACCAAATCAAATGTAACTTGAATTTGGCGCCATGGTTGGTATCGTGACTAAAAGCTTGCTGCTACGCGTGCCTCTGCACCCCTGGCAGCTTTACGTGCTGCCAGACCGCAAAACGATTTGTTTGTTGGGGTCAGTGCACGTGCAAGCTCAGTAAAGATTTTAATACGGCGACCATCGGAGTTTTATAATATGAGATGATACTAAAATACGATTATTATTATAATTATCAGCGTATTATAGAATAATTGTTCATTAAACTTCATTTTATATGTTTCAAATGTTTACAATACAAAAATATTTACGATCAGTGTTCAACTATTGCAATTAGTATTTTTCAGTATCTCACTGTACGTTATTTTTGCAGTTGCCAGCGACGGTCACACTCTGCACAATAACAATTTAGTACCAATATATTTTTGTCGCGTTGAGTTGATATTTTTGTGTGTCGTATTTTGTTCGAAATCGTTACGTTTATTTTTTATTGGCGTCACTCCCCATCCCAAGTTTCCAGCTGCGGCGTACAATTAACAGCAGCAACAAGTCAAATGTAGTGCAGGCGAAAGAAATTGTGCGTAAATTGTAATTCATTTTGTGGTTGGCCACATCGCAGGCGGCAGTCGGGTAACGCGCGCGCGCCAACGCTGCCTGTCGGTGTGTTGCATGTGTGTATGTGTGTGCGTGTGCTTGTGCTAGTGTGTGTTTACCTGTTGCGCCTTTTTGGCAAAAGAAGAAAATTTAATAAAAGAAACGCGTACAAATATCTGTCTAATACAGCCAACTGATTTGGCTTATGTTCTTTTACCATTTCGCTTAAATATTCTGTGATAAGCCTTTCAGTATGATTGCGTTGACGTCGACATCGGCAACGCAAAGAAATTTGTTACAAAACAAAAGCAAGAAACACTTGTAGCTGATTTGCTTTAGTGTAATGCGCAAAACGCTTTGTAAATTAAACACAACAAAAATATATATAAATATGTATAACAAGCAAATAGAAGCGAGCCACAAAATCAATAAGCGGCTTCAGCTGCCAAACTGTGTGTACTGATCAGCTGTTAAACGCGCAGAACAACAGCAAAAGGAACAACAACAAATGCAGCAACAACAACAACCAATGGAAATTCCCCGTAGCAGCGAGCCTCTGTTGTAATACAATTGCAGTATACAATTAATTTTCGACTCTGTCATACAGGCAATGGGCTGCCTCCGTCTCTCCCTCTCTCTCTCTCTTTCTGTTACACTCATGCGCACTGTGTGCAATGAGTTGTCCGCTTTGCTGATCAGTTTCTGATGCGTGCTCCAATTGGAAAGTCCAAAGTGGAAGTGCGCGCGGCTGCATAAAATTGTTTGTTGTTTGTTGTTTGTTGTTGTTGTCGTTGATTTTGTTATTGTTTTTGCTGCGTTTGCGGTGCGTATGTTATTTATTTGCTTGTCGCACAAAATGGCTGATAATTACAAAACAACAACAAACACGTCACATTAGCAAAAAGTTGTGTGTCATAAATTAATCTAATCAGACGACAAAGCCTCAAGAGTGTTGCAAAAATAATAATAATAAAAAACGAGTACCAAATTAAAAGGAGAAAAACAAAACAACATAATAATTCAAGTTTAATCTTTATATTATGCCACTGCAAAATGTTAAGCAACAAATTTTCGTGTTCTAATTACAGCTCAAATTGTTCACAATAATCAAGCAACCCCTATATTTTTACAAGTGTATCACTTTGTATATGTATTCCTGCTTACATGTACGTGTGAGTGTCTGTGTATGTGCATGTGTGTGATTAATAAGAAGAGTGCCAAACGAGCTACACAATTCAATTAAGTTTTTTTATATGAAAAGTAATTGTGATTTCTACAACCAACAACAAAAAGAAAACAACAGCAAATACAAAATTTCCAGTTTGTGATTAAACTCAGGTTGGTTTTTTTTCTGGCATTATTAATTGATATTTTATGATTTTTTCAATTTAAAATATTTTTGATTTATATATATGCCTTACTTTCTTTGTGTTGATATGAGAACGCGTTCTTACTTCAATTTTATTTATGCCATATTTTATGGTTTGTAAATCATACAAAAGATCGATGAAATTATAAAATTTTCGAGAAAGAAAAACCCTTTAATATACATATTTTTATTGCAGATTTACTTTATTTTACTCATTAGCATCTAGTTTTATATTGTTTTTTATCTTATTAGTCGATTTGTATCCCTTTTTTATTTTTCTGTAAAAAGTCCAAACTTGGTTAAATTGGTAAATGTTTCTTCTTAAGAAACTTCCAAAAAGTCAAAATTCTTGAAAAAAAAAAGAAATGAATAAATGTATTCTATTTAAGGCAGCTCAATTAAAAGTTTTTTTTTTCGCTTTTATTGTGCTATTCAGTTTTTCTATGCTATATATTGTCTAAGGCTCAATAATAGTAATGCTCCAAACGATAAATAGTTTTGTTTTTAAATGTCTGTTGCCAGTACACAATGTTTACTTTTAACAGGCACGAGTTGCGCTTTTATGTGAGTGTGTGTGTGTGTGCCAATTACCGTTAAATAGACACAACCATTATAAACAATTGTGTGTGTGTAGATCGTATATTACAGTCACATGTTTATTTAAAAAAAAAATACATTTACAGTAAATCTGATCAGATTTGTCGATCTTACTGCTGAGTCCCATAATAATAGTAATATTGTTATTTTGCGTTGTTCCCTATGCTCAAAAAACACAGCAGCTATCAGAATATTTAACAATTTAAAGTTTAGTAGGAAATTTAATATATATTTTTTAGTAAGGCTTTGTTTATTAAATAAGAAAATTATGAATGACTAAACTGAAATTACTTCCATAGATGGCATGTAAAAACTTTGTTGATCTTTGCATATTAACTCGTTGTTTTTTTTACCTTAGTACTACAGCAATCACTTAATTATTCACGACCCCACAAGGCCCGCTAAATGTTCATTTATTGTTTTAATATGTTAACTGGTTTATTTTCGTCTCTTTAGGTTGAATGAACCTCTTTGAGAGCCTCTTCGCTTGCCTCGTAAATCAATATTTCGGCTGTAAATATTTTGCTAAGCTTTTGAAAAATATTTGTAAGCTGCCAACAAGCTTCAAAATGTGTGTAACGGCATGGAATATTCTTATTGTTTATTTTATATTTATTTTTTGTTTGCTCAATTGCGTCACAAGGTGACTCAAAACGGGGTCTTCAAGTCGAACAAACACTCAGTGATTTATGGCATTGCCAGATCGAAAAAATAAAGGGGGAAAAGGGAATTTTCCATGATATTGCAATTCTTTGTCAGCCAAAATGTGAGACAATATCAATTTAAGTCAAACGCTAACTAATATTTGACATTTGTTATCTTACGGCATTGCCCGCTATAAAGTGTAACAAAGCGTTGCCATATCAACCAATTTTTATAAGACTGTTATCACATCTACTTACAACTTGTTTTTTATTTATAATTATAATATATATATAATTACATTTATATATTTATTAAATATTAGCCCAAACCGGCGAAATAAAATTTGGAACAGAAATTTTTAAAACATATTCAGATATATATATATATATATATAAATATATATATCAAAATTAATATGACATTTACAAAGTAATTGTCATCTTGCTCCACAAAGTACTGTTTATCTGCTCCAAGCTTCTCATCTTGGCATTCAGAATTTTGAGTTGTGCATAGACACTATCGAACTTGCTCTCCATGTGCTGTACGACAGCCTTGAATTCATTGCGCATCTTCTCCATTTCGCTGGGCTCTCTGTACTCCATGCTAGCCGACGAGGAGGAAGAGGATGAGGACGAGGAGGAGGAGGAGGCGGCAGAGGAGGATAATAGAGAATCCGAGTTTGACTCCACTTGCAGCTGCTCTCGCTCGGGCAGGCGATACATGCAGGCAATGCCATTAATATAGCTGCCCGGAAACTCAGCATCAATTCTGTCCGGCACATAGGTAATGCCGTGCTCTTCTATGAGCATATTCATCACCATCTTAAGATTGTAGCAGTTCCAGTCGTTTGCATGTATGAAGAAGTGTGTTAGCTGTGACAAGTCCTGAAAGGCCTGTGAATTATATATTATATTATATTATTATTATTAATAGAATATTGAACACTAAACTTTCCCAATATTAATTAATATTTTATAGGAAAATCTTGTCATTGTTATTCCCACCTCCTATTCTCTACTCTCTCTATGAACTAAGTATGCTTACCTTTGGATCAATGTCCCTGATCTTATTAAATGAAACGTTGAGCTTTCGCAATCGCGGCATGTTGCGTAATACCGCCTGCGGCAACTGCTCCAGCCCAGTATTGCTCAGGTCCAATCTTTCCAATTGTGGAGTCTCCCACTCGCTGGGCAGTTCGCGTAAGCTCGGATTATTCGCCACATTCAAGCGTCGCAGTCGAGGCACTCGAGAGAGCGTTGCCAACTGCACCAGCGAATTGTTGCGCAGCACCAGATCCTCCAGTGTCTCCGAGGCAGAAAAGTATAGCTCCTGCACACGATTATCGCCCAAGTCGACATTCTTGACGACACCAAAGATATTCACGCGATGAAGCGAACAATTGGTAGCCAATAAATAATCCGAACTAAGGTTAAGCACGAGCACCTCCAGAGGCTCATTGTGCGATACGTCCAGTACGAGCAGAGAGGGCGCTGAGCTGAACGCATATTCGCCCAGCTGGCGTAAGTGATTCCCCTGCAAGATGACTGTCTGAAGGCGTTCGTTTTTCGCCAGCAGCTCGTTGCTGATAGAGCGCAAGCGATTGTCGGCGATCGTTAGGTGATGGAGCATTGATAGATCAGCGAACAGACCTTCCGGCAGCTCCTCTAGCTGATTGTTGTTCAAATCGAGGTGCCGCAACTGTCGCAAGCCCCTGAACGCATCCGGATGCAAGCGGCTCATTTGATTGTTGTTCAAAAATAGAAATTCCAGTCCAGTGGCATAGTTAAAAGCGAACCCCTCAAGTTCGCCGATGGCATTGTCGGAGAGCAGCAGAATCTTCAATTTGTCTGCAGCCATAAAACATTCCCAGCTAACATGTTGCATGCGACACTGCCGCATATCCAGTTCTCTCAGCATCGGCAGCTCGTAGAACAAATGCAGCGGAAAGTTCACAAATGTCGAGTTCTCCATGGTGAGTGTGGCCAGAGGTTGTTTGGCACCTAGCTCATAGGTGGCGCCATCTGACGCTATGCGCACCTGTGTGGACAGCTCGAAGAAGGCCAACTCTTCCGGCTCATCAAAATTAAATCCTTTGCAGCGAGCATTCCCCTGCACTATATCGCAATTCTCTTGTAGGCTCATAACGTTCACCAAGCGCATCTTGTTAGTGAGTTCCGTTGAGGCTTCGGTCGTGGCCTCTTTTGTGTCACCTTCAGAGTCTTCAGAGTCCACTTGTTGCTCTTCCTCATCTTCAGTTCTGGCTTGAATCGTGGCCACTGCTAGCAACAGCATCAAGATGAGGAAATGTGCTGCAATTCCAAGTCGTGCTCTCATGGCGTATGCGTGTTTCAAGCAACGCGTTTCACTGTCTACTGAAAATGCGATCATCATCAATAGCCAACAGCAGCGGCAGCAACAGCAGCTTAACATGCTAGCAAATACTTTAGTATACCTATCGCATGCTCATCAGCTCTATATAATCATTTGTTCTATTCATGGTGTTTGATTTTGCAAAATAATACAAAAAATAACACAATTAAGTACATATATATACATGTATTATATTTATACAAATTACTGAAAAAAAAAAAAAGAAATTGTATTCGCAGCGTGCAAGTCCCTGTTTTAATACTCTATTGCATTCAAGTACTTCGTTATGTATATGAGTTATATGCTAATATAACAGCTGAACACTAAAGGAAACCTAGATTGAAGTAACGCTTACTTTTTACCGCCAACAGATTGCCAAGATTGAAAAACCGATAACTCGATAACGTTACCTTTATCGACAGTATATTGTATGCCTATTAATTAGATAAACTAAACTAAACTTCATTGCGCTCGTCTATGTCAACTGATTAAATACAACTTCTGATTATTTATCAAAACTTTATCGTGGAAAGAAATACGGCAAACAGCTGTTGTTGTTTGTCGTTCAATTTAACTAAGCTATGCGAAACACTTTACAGCTAAACTTGTTGCTATTATTGTTATTTATACGAGCAGAAAAATTGAGAAAATAAAGAAAAGAGAATGTACAGAAAAGAGAATTGTCAGTAAAGATTAATTAGAGAATAGAAATAAGAGAATAGAGAATACAAAATAGCTAAAAGAAAATAAAGAATAGATAGTAGAGAATATTGAATATAGAACAGAGAATAGAATTTAGACAGAATACAGGCTTGAGCATAATGAAAACAAAATAGCTGATATATAGGTAATAATAATAATAGGAATAATGAGTTAATAAGTTAATAATTTTAATAGGAATAATAAGTTAATAAAGTTAATAAGTAATGGAAAATCAACAGCAGAAAATGAAGAAAATTAAGCGATAAAATAATATAGAGAAATGTAGAAATGCAGGTACAGTCAAACCAGAGAACATACCCAAAATCCTACTAACCTAGCTTGGAGCTAATGAACTCGTTGAAGCACGATTTCTATTCATAAATTATCATATTCATATTTTGTATCTCATTTTTATATAGATCTTGAATCCCTGATGTCATTCCAAAAATTACTTACTATTTA